>JAULKM010000007.1:15093305-15134153 GCA_032355605.1 Rubia tinctorum
GTTTGACCATAAATTTCATGTAATATATAAGTAATAATATTATCATGTGAGGTATCGTTGGATTCTTCGTAGCATGTGCTTTCCAAATATTAAAATTTTAAATGATATTAACATACATAGCAAAAGTTATTAATGGTCAAACATGCCTTGAGAAAAAATGTAAAAAAATGTGTCAAACTCTTTTGAACGGAGGGAGTATACAACATTCATCTACACCAAAAAACAAAACAATATCTAATTAATCAATTACCTATAGTGCTCTTGAAAACAAAGGAAATGTAACTTAATACACAACAACCGACTTATAACACTATTTAGCTGAATCATTCCACCACCAAAGTAAGAGCTCCGAACCTAATTTTCCCGTGGCTAAAGAGCACCTAGGTTACAAACATTCGCAGCACAATTGAACAAGTAAATACAGGGAGAAATAAGACTCAACGATACAATTACACGTATCTGACAAAATCCAGACCAAATAATCATCCATGACATAACCTCAGTCAACAAAATATTAAACCTCAATTTTTTTTGAAAAAAAATCGTAAAACACAACATTAAAACTCACCACTCATGAGCCGAAGCTCAGCTACCCGCCTCCGTCGTTGCCACCATTCGCCGCCTCAGTCGCCACCGTCGCGGTCGAACTCCGATCGATCTGCAATTCAGCCAGCGATCGATCGATATGCAATTCAGGCAGCCAGCGATCGAGCGATCGATCAATCTGTAATTCAGCCAGCGATCGATCTACAATTGATCGCCTCGCATCGTCGAGACTCTTCAATCCAGCTAGCGGCCTCTGCGATCCATAGCTCAGTCGTGGACTCGTTGTGGCTCAACCTTTGCCGCAAAAGACTTAACTCCAGCGCCGCCGCCTCTGTAGAATCACCCAGAATCGGCATGCCGGTGAGCTAGGGCACGAAGGCAGAGGTTTCGCCACGGAGATCGGAGGCGTAGGCGGTGGAAATTCAATAGAAGAGCAGATCAGCAAGATTCCAACAAAATTCCATCAAAATTTAGGCATCTGGTGGTGGTTATCGGCGTCGGGTGGTGGTTTCGGATCGGCGAGACAAAAAATGGAAAATGAAATTCTATTTTTTTTGTGATATATATATATTTTATAATATCACAGTAGGTCCCAAAAATTCTGGGTAATTTTTTAAAAAAACTTCATCCCAAATGAAACTAATCATAATTGCATAATAATCCCTGGCATTAAGTTTAGACTGGTTAAAACAAGATTTTGTGTTTAAATAAAGCATTTATACTGATTTTTTTCTCAAAATTAAAATATATTAGAACCAATTATATATATAATTTTTTTTACACCATCTATTATTCTACTATATGTTAACATAGTAAATTTAGATATTTTTAGGCAAATTAAATTGCATGGAAAGAATTGAATGCATAGAGTGAAAAAAGAATAAGTAGATGAAAATGATTCACTTATTATCATGAAATGAATTTTGATAATTTTAAGAAGATAAACCAAAATGGAAAGTGTATCAAATTTAAAAATAAATATAGCAAAAATATGTATTTTCATAGCAAATAGATAATGAGTATATAAAAACAATCACAAGAATTTGAATCCTCATAAATATGGTAGAATTAATTAATCATTAATTGAAAATTATTAAAATAATGGAAGAGCATTGAAAACCTTGGGAGAAGAGGTATGCATTGAAAATTGGAGATAAACTTTAAAAGATACTCCCTTCTTCTCAGCAGAATTGACATGTTTGCTTTTTCACGATCTTCAATGATCATGTTTGACCGTCAATATCTTTAGCTACATATACCAATTCCGCATAAAAAATTAATATTTAGAAAATAGATGTTAAGATGAATCTAACAAGATCTCACATGATATTTTTATTATATATAGATTAATATATATTTACAGTCAAAATTTATGAAATTTGACTTTGAAAAAGTAAAGTGGCCAATTCTGCTGGGACGGAGGGAGTATTTCTTGCCCCTGCTAATAGCATCCAATGAAGCAGCATTGAATCCTCTCTCATCCTCTTCTCTTCCCCACAAATAACATGTGAAAATATTCACAATCATCCTGTTAATGCTCTCAGGGATCTTCATTATACTCCCCCAGTATCCATTGATGGTTAGAAGCACAGTATTTATGAACTGTAACTTCCCAGCATGTGAAAGATTTCTAGAGCCCCAACTTCTTATTCTTCTTCTTATCTTATCCAGCAGATTTTCATAGTCTAACTTATCTTATTTGACTGATGATAAAGGTAATCCCAAGCATTTCATGGGAAATTCACTTCTTACAACTTGTAAACTAGCAGCCAACACCAACTAACCAGCCTCAATTATCTTAGAAAATTACATTTTTGATTTGTTCACATTTACAATTAAACCTGTTGCTTTCTAAAAATCCTCCAAAATGTCTTTCAACCCTTCTATAGGTTTCCTATTCGCCCAACAAAACAAGAATAGATCATCTGCAAATATAAGCTAGTGAGCCCCAACTTTCCCACACGTTTGATGATATTCAATATGTTTCAGACCAAAGGTTTTGGTTAACAAGTTAGTGAAGACAATAGGTTTCTATAACTTATTCGTACACATGTATGTCATGATTGCGAATGTGGGGTGGTGTTGTGGGTGGGAGAGTATCTGTGACTGGAACCCTGGTTTAGATATTGAGGGATTGGAGGATGCTAACACCATTGCTGACCCCATATCAAATGCTAAGCTGGAGTTGGGCGAGGCATTTTCCCAGGAGGTTGTCGACGAGAAGATGAATTCGCCACCCTTTCTTGAAGAGCTCATAAAATGCGAGGTGGATAAGAAAGAAGAAGAGGTGGCAAAATTAAGAATAACCCGACTGATAAAGAAGCTGGTCCTCCACATCAACCTATTCAACCCGCTAAGCTATCTGATTTTACTAGCAAGCCGAAGGGCGGCGATGCGGAGGCGGCTAATAACGTTGTCAACAGATTGGGTAGTTCGCAGGAAAGAGGTTGAGCCTGAGACTTTATGTAACTTTTAGGGTTTGGAAGTATTCACCGAAAGACATGTATTTTTTTCGATAATGTTTTTGTGTCGTTTGTTTTGTAGAATTTGCAATTATAGAACTGTGGCCCTGGTGTGTCTTTTATTGTTTTGGTTATTAAGTTCCTATTTATTAGAAACTGAAGGTCATGTCTTTTTCTTAAGATACTAGATTAATCTCGTGCGATGCACAATTTAAAATAATTTATCGTATTTAAATATTTTATTTATTTATAAACAAAAAATTAAATTTTAATCTAATTTACATTTGTTGATAAATAAATATATTTTTATATTTTTATGAAAATAATATATGTACTTTATAAAGATTAAAAATAAATTTTGTAAAGAAATATTATCAATTATAAAAATATATATTAATAAATTATGAACTATATGTTCATAATTAATCAATAATTATATAATAAAATTTATAAATATATTTTTACTAAAAAGGAAAATATTACAAGTATTCTTATTTGAATATAGAATGGAAATAATTGTATTTTTCTTTACTAACTGAATATCTTTTCAATTAAGCATAATAAATAATTTTAATTTTCTATTTAATTTTATTTAAATAACTAATTTTCATAATAATTATTATTATATTAAATTAATTAGTTTAAAAAATTCAACAGCATATATTCAATTCTAAATGTCGAATTATGGCAGTCGGGTTGTACACTTATACTTGTGGGCAACGTGTTAAAGTTAATTGAATGGGTTTTTTTTTTTGGTTTTTTTCCATTAATGTAAAGAATTTTTTTTAATAAATAGATATAGGATGAAATATTTTATGTTCTAAGAATTAAATTTGAATGTCTTTTATGTTCTAAATAAAACATATATGTGTACATCGGTCGATGTTAAACATTTCTGACAATTTTAATTGATCCACTTCGGACCTCCAAATTAATTTTTACACTCTTTTGTACACATAGAAGGATTTCCATACACCTAGGAAACAATATTTTTTGTGACCCTAAAAAACCGGGTTAAGTTTCTTAATTTAGTAGGATGTTGAGACAAGTTAAATGGGATAAACCAGATCTTTAGGAGAAGAGCAGTGAATGTTTTTGTTGCAATGCCTCCATTTTGTTGATTGATGTAGTAGAATTAAAGTTTTTCTAACTGGCATGTCTCTCTAGCGAGTTTGTAACTTGACAAGGAGGAATGTTAAGTCTGATACTTCCCAATGTGATATGATCAAATTGTCTCGAGTTGGTGGGTAATCGGTTTGGAAAGTTTGGATCGAGTTCGGTGGATAATTTTTTATGATTGAAATTGTTTTATCATTATATATTTCTTTCTTTTCGCCACATAGGCCATTGTTCAGAAATTTATCTTTAGTACCTAAGTACGTATAAATGGGCCTCACTCATGTCTCGTGGTACCATATCAATCAAATTGTCAACCCTTTTAGTCAATCTTATTAACATAATATATATATATATATATATGATTGAATTTTCTAACATTTTCGTTAATGATGATTTAAATTAAAAATTAAAAAAATTAGAACAATAATTTTAAATTTTATGATACAATTAACTCTATGTTTTGAAATTTTAAGAGGACAAATGAATGAACCGAATACGTAAACACGCTAAAACAAAAGGCCTCAACATGATAATAAAGTTAGACATGATGAAAGTGTTTGACAAGGTTTCATGGAACTTTCCAACTAAACTATTATCACAACTTGGTTTCTCTGAATTATTAGTTGAACTTATTGTGGGAAACATACAAGCATCTTTCCTCTCTGATATGGGGATTCCTTCCGCACCACCATGATATTTGAAATTGGCACAGTGCTTCATGCTAGTTTCATGACACATGCAGAACAAAGTCCCAGGGAATCCCCAGGATCTTCCTCTGATGTCTAAAGTAGTCTATTATCAATATATCAATAGTATCTGGGAAAATGTCATTACCTTTGTCATTGTTCAGATCATTCATTTATAGTTGGAGTTACCATAATCTTTGTTGATTATGGATTATGTCCCTAGATTGTGGTCTTAGTGGCATGATCGTGGGTAAGAGTCATCTTTCCTTCTGGGTTCACTTACAGGGGTTCGCCAAAGGCGAGGTGCTATCTAGCTTTGGGCTTAATGGGGTTCTCTCTTCTCTTTGGAGAACCACACTTTACCTGGTTCGTTGGGTTCGCTATATTATCTTTACTTTGAACTTAATGTGGTTAGGGGAGGTAAATACCATAAGCCCCCTATCCAAGGAGTTAATGCATGTGGAGCTGATGTAATCATTTTTTAAACATAGGAAAAAGACAAACAATCATCATAGCATGTTATTGGACGTATTTTTGACAATTGGATAAAAAATAAGAAAGCGTGGATGCACTTTTAAATTTATCTCTTTTTTCGCGAAGTCGTTGTTAGTGGACCAAAAATTTATCGTGATTTTTCCATATATAGAGGTGGTTAAGAACTTATCCTATTAGTAGTGTACTAGCCATTAACTATTTGAAAAATGTCGCGTTGCAATAGTGTTCTTAGACGATTGAGATTTGCTTTAAAAAGTATCATTTTTGTCTATCTTCATGTGAGATCATGATCCCCCCACTAGAGGATTCGTGACGAGGCCACCTCCTAATATGTCAAGTGTATATTCATGTCAGTTGTAGTATGATTTGTCACTGATTATTTTATAAGCATTTTTAGAGGCCTATGGTGTTCCTCTCGCTCAGATACATCCTCAAAGAGTATCCATACTGACTGGTTTTGAGGTTTTATGTCGTGAAGTATCTATTGATTTTAGTTTGTCATTTTTTTAGTGCTTAGTCTGGGCTATACAAAATGGATGTTGGTGAGTCAATGGTAACTTTCAGGGAAGTTATTAAAAGTGTTGAAATTATAAAAATTTCTCATAATGATTATAGAGATTGGGAAGATAAATTCATATATGTGAGCTATTCAGACTGAGGAGCAATGCCAATATGAAATGAGAATATTGACATATATCGAGGACTAAAGTGAAGGAAAATGCCACATTCAGTGTAATGGTGCAGGTTGGGGAGGCATTAACCGAGGTCACTCTACTTACTGTTGAGTGTTCCAGCAAAGTGAAGAAATTGAAGAGGCGATTGGCATCGATAGATTTTCTGAGGGCATCATTCGACAATGTAGAGAGATAAGATGGATAGGCTACATGCCGTTTGTAAGGAGTGATGGGATTACTGTATCACTGCTTGAGAATATTAGGGCTATTAAAAGGGAATGGTTCTGCTTGTCCAGGTTATCCCTTTGTAGTGGTTAACAAACTTATAGCTACTATGGATTTTCACTGTTCATTTAGATATATATATGGGTGTGTGTGTTAAAATGTCTGAGATTGGGCGTCATGAGGCTTTGCTTCGGCTTCGTGAGCAAAACCCCTAGTTGGAGGTCACACTGGATTGAGTGAGGCATGTGTTTTGGATGAGGTGTTAGAAAGATCTAGAATTACTCTTGATAAGGAGTTTCTCCAAATTCTGCGGGTTGGGGGTGACAACCTTCGACTAATTAGGGTACGTACTTGAGTATATGGGTACACTTCCTAATTTAATGGAGTTGGAGGGATACAATATTGACCATAATGAGGTTCTTTCTACTCCTACTAGGGTTAATAGTGCACTATGAGATAAGACTGCTGTCGAAACTATTGGGGCTGAACCGCGGATTTGGTGATAAGTCTGTTGAAGAGGATATATTCTCTTATTCTAAGGTAGGGTAGATTTTTATCCTAAGTTTGGTAAGATTTTAATGTAACCTCAATCTATAATATAGCTCTCATTTGGATATATCCTTATTTTGGTGTTTATGGTATATAGGTAGGGAAACTATATGCTCGAGACTTTGTTGCCCGTGTTCATCCTAAAGCATTGGTTTTGTCTATTAGGTTACCTTGAATGAAACTTAAGAATTTTCCTTGTGCGGATGAGTCTTATGTTGATTTAATTAATGAGATTAGTCTATGTATGTTGGATCAAGACCAAGTCTATGGGGTTCTTAATAGATCAGGGAGATCTACTAATGTTGAGGTAATTAGCGTGAAGATTTTGGGTAGTGGGATAAATATTTTGATTTCTAAGATTGTTAGGGCTATATCGGGGTGGAAACTACAAAGGGGACATTTTTTTTGCATGAGTATAATTCTCATCTAATGGAGCAAGGGTTTCACATTCAAAGGATAAAGAGAGAGCTAATATTTTTTATGCAACATGAATATGAGTGGCAAAAATGCTTAACAAAGAAAGGTCGGGAAAGTGAGAGGTTGGAAGATATAATATCAAATCAGACTGATTATCTTGGTGAGATCACTCATCGAAAGGGAAAACTGGAGGTTGAGTTCCACCTACTAAAGACTGAGGTACTAGCATAGAGAGTGCATTATGATGAAGAACCAATTTCTCGGTTCAACTTCTAAAGAAATATGAGAAACAAGAGAGCCAATTTGATGTTGGAAAAGTTTTTTATATTCGGTTGAAGGAAAGGTGTCAAGAATTGGAGGGAATACTTAGGGATCAGTACGAAGTTCATCTTAAACTTAATGTTGAGATTGGTGAGCTTCTTCGTATTAATCTCAATGAGGGATATTTGAAAGACAGAATTTGATGTTTGGAACAGGAAGTGACTGATTTGAAGCGGGACCTAGAGACTTATACTTATTCTGTATATATGATGAGTATGCAACTAGGAAGAACAGAATGTGGACCAATTACTGATATTAACTCTTACTTTGTGAAGCATATGCATCGTATGGAAGCCGATGGTTCAACATGATATGAAGTTTACCTACACATGCAGTGGAAACAAGAGAAAAACCCAGATGCAGATACTGAGATAGTGAAGGGAATGAGTCATCAGTTATAGTAGTTTGTTTTGGTAGGTAATTATTTTGTATCTAAGTTATAATGATTTTTAAATGGTTCTTTATCTGGTTATCTATTTTTGAATGTATTGGGGTGAGTGTTTTATTATCTATAGAATGGATCGAGGAACGGTTGTGTCGTGAGGATGGATATTTTCCATGTGTATTTGAAGACGCGGTCCCTCTCAATGGTAAAAAAATGTGTGTTGTATCTGGTGACATATATCAAATGTTTGTTTGCGTCGCGTAGCTGGTGATTTTGCAGGCGTATGCAAAGTTGTAATATTCTGTTTATCTTTTGGTTTGAACAAGGGAGGTGGGATGTCCGCTTGTGTCACAAGGCTAGTGATTTTCTAGACGTATACGAAGTTGCGTTATCCTTGTCCCCTTTGTTGTTGGGTTGTGTCTTTGCTTACCGAGCAAATTCGTAGGTGATTTTCTTACTTGTGTTGTGTCCGGGAGTTCAGAGTGTGTAGTTAAGTGATTTATGTGTGGGCTGGTAGTGGGCTTGTTTTTGGGATATTATTAGGTCACGGGAGCTTGTCGTTTCAACTTATCAGGGTAATTATGTGTGACTTTTCCAATTTTCAAGGCCATTGTAATGAGTAAGATGATTATGGGGAGTCGTTTAGTTGCAAATTTTTAGATGTGTTATCTTAATGCTATTCCTTAATACCCCTTCTCAAGTTGGAGCATGGGGATCAGAAATGCCCAACTTTCCAAGTAATGAATAAAACTGAGTTCGACCGAGAGCTTTGTTGAAAAAATCTGCAGGTTGTTCAGTCATGCAAATATGATGAGTAACAATAGTACCAGACTGTACAAGATCATGGACGAAATGGCAATCAACCTCTATATGTTTCATACGTTCATGGAACACCGGATTTTCTGCAATATGGAGAGCAGATTTACTGTCACAAAACAATTGCATAGGAGTAGAATGCACAACACCTATGTCACAAAGTAATGACTTAAGCCACAACAACTCACAACAGGTAACAGTCATAGGACGATACTCCGCTTTAGCTGAAGAACGAGAAACTGTAGGTTGCTTCTTGGTCTTCCATGAAACCAGAGAATCACCAATCTTCACATATTACCCAGAAAGAGAGCATCGCATAATGGGACAAGAAACTCAATCAGAAACACAATAAGCAGTCAACTGTAATGAACTACGTGAAGAGAGAAATAAACCTTAACCAGGATGACTCTTCAAGTAGTGAAAAACTCGAATCGCAGTTTTCCTGTGAGGAACACAAGGAGACTTTAGAAACTGAGCAAGTGTATGAACAGAATAACTCTGCTCGGGAAGAGTAATAGTCTGATAAATGAGGCAACCCAGCAGGCACTGATATTTCACTCCAGGGCATATTTCCTTTGTGAAAGAAACATCCCATCCGATCTTCTAGAAATATCTATATCCAAGAAATACTTAAATGTAACAAGATCCTTCATATGAAAACAAGAACTCAGGTATTTCTTGACTTCAGAGATGTGCGACGAAGAACTACCACCAATGACCAAATTATCCACACAAACAAGTACATGCAAAGAAACTGATCCACGAGTGAAAGAAAATAGAGAGTAATCAGCCTTACTATGAATAAAATCAAATGCATGTAAAGCCTGAGCCAATTTCGCAAACCACTTACGAGGAGCTGCTGAAGACCATAAAGAGATTTCTGAAGCGACAAACCTGGTCAGGAGGCGCAAGGTAGCTTGGTAGAGGTTGCATAAATACCTCTTCATGCAAATCACCATGTAGAAAAGCATTATGCATATCCATCTGATGCAGTTTCCAACCACAAATTACTGCAACTAAAAACAGACATACCGAACTCATCTTTGCACAGAGGATAATTTCTCACTGTAGTCAATTCCTTCCTTTTGGCGATTTCCAAGAACCACCAAGCGAGCTTTGTGATATTCAATAGTACCATCAGACTTGAACTTGGTACGATACACCCATTTGCATCCAATAGCAGTTTTATCCAGAGGTAATGAAAACAAAGTCCATGTCTAATTGCGCTCAAGTGCCTTAATCTCATCAGCCACTGTATCAAGCCAAGGAGCATACTTCGAAGCCTCAGAGTAAGTAGTGGGATCTGCACTAGAAGTTACTGCACCCAAAAATCTGGAATGCATACTAGAAAATTTACCGCAATTTATGAAATCGGTTAGAGGATAGAGAACACCTGAGGAATGTGATGGTGCAGATGTGGTCGTAGCAGTGGGGGGTTATTAACAGAGCAGACATAATCTGAGAGATAAGTAGGAGGTTGACCATCACGAACACTCTGTCGTAAAGCAGGTAGCTTGGCCGCAGGTGGCGGCACCGGTGAGTTGATCAATGAAGCAGGCAGTAGAGACGAGGTAGGTATAGGAGGCACCGGCGATGGGCTCTTCAGTGCAACATCCGACGGTGCATGCAGCGTATAGTCGACGGCGGTCGGTGGCGCGTCGAACGCATGTGGAACTGACACTAGATTACTGTTTGGCAAGGTGGTCGGCCGAATCACGATGGCAGGCAGCAAGAAGAGAATGGTAGTCGGAAAGAGGCCGGCGACGATGATAGAACCGACGGCAGGAAAGATGCCGACGGTGGCGATGGATCCGGCAGCGGTGAGGTGGCCGGTGTCGGTGAGGCTTCCGAGAGAACAACATATGGAAACTGGTCTTCATGAAAATCAGCATTCCTACTGTGAAAGAAAGTACAGGATTCTGAATCATAAAACCGATAACCTTTATTCCCGGCAAGATACCCAAGAAACAGACATCGACGACTTCTTAGAACAAACTTGGCACGGTATCTGGGTATGTAGGAGGCATAACACAAGCAACCAAAAACTTTCAGAAGCTTGTATCTTGGTGTACGTTCATAGAGTAACCCAAATGGTGTGCGACCATTGAGTTGCTTCGTTGGTGTTCGATTAATCAGATAAGCAGCAGTGAGAACACATTTTCCCCCAAAAATCAATATGCAGATTAGCTTGAAAATGTAAAGCACAGTCCACATTTAACAAATGACGATGCTTGCATTCCACACGGCCATTCTTCTGTGGTGTATCAACCATAGATGTCTCAAAAATGATCCCAGTTTTAGCAAAGTATGATCTCAAGGAAGAAATTATGTACCATTATCAGCACGGACATGACAGTTATGGCACCCAAACTGTGTCTTGATTAAAGCACAAAATTCTCTAAATCTAGAGGCTACATCAGACTTAGCCACTAATAAATAAACCCAAAAAGCTCAGGAATAATCATCAACTATAGTTAAAAAATAAAATACACCACTAGAAGATGGTGTATGATGCCCTCAAACATCACATGAATCAATTCAAACAAATAACTAGTATTCGAAGAGCTCAAAGAGAAACTATGTCCAGTCTATTTTTGTCTATGACACACAAAGCAAGGTATAGAAGTATTATTTGTGCTAAAATCAATAGTAGGAACAGAAGACAACACTGTATGAGATGGATAACCAAGACGTTGATGCCATAAATCAGATGTAGAAATTGTAGCAATTGTCGAAACTGACTGCGAAATATGAGAATGAGCACGCGTATCTAGCAGACGAAGCCAATAAACCCCTTTGCTGTTCACCCACGCCAATCACAGTCCTCGTACTGATTTCCTGTCAAATGCAATCATTTTCAGTAAACAAAGCTAGACATTTTAAGGCAGATAACAATCTAGAGCACAATAATAAATGGCATCGCAAGACAGGTATATAAAGCACATGATTAAGTGTAGTATCTCCAAAGTGTATAGAACCATAATGTGTTGCAGGCGACACAGATCCATCAGGTAGTAGCACATTAACAGTATCGGTAGCAGCAGTAATATTAGTAAGAGAACCTTTGTCACCAGTAATGTGATATGAGCCTCCCGAATCGAGAATTTAAGGTAAAGTAGGCTTACCCGACCCATGATAATAAGGGTAATTTAACTAAGTAAATAAATTAAGGGTCGTATTCCATTGGTCATCAAACAGAGAAAAACCGAAATCATATTAGGCAGGGGAGCCGAAGGCCGCAACTGCAAATTCTAGCAGCGAGGTAACGACGCCGGCGAAAAGAGCCATAACAGAATTTATTTATTTTGTTTAATAAATAAATAAATTAAAAAATAGTAGGTACGTGAGAAGAACAACATCCAAGAAGGAAGTATCGCACGTTTGTATACAATAGCGCGTGGAAACCACGTCACTTCTCTTTCTCCAATCATAGACCCTATGATCTTTTTATATTATCATGAAACAGCTTCACGTCAAACCTAATATCATAAAAGCCACGCACATTGGACTGTCAACGACCATTGATTGATGTTGTTTCATAACATGTTTGTTGTATTAAGATTCATCTCTTCACTTGGTTGATTGACGATTGACTGATGTTGTTGTGGCGAGGTTTACAAAAAAATAATTTCGAAAAGGCTGATAATGTGAAGAAAGAATTGAGGAAGATGAAGGGAATATCGATCGATACTGCTATGACAAGGATTACGAAATGGTTGATAGAGTGAAGATGGAATTACAAAAGAAAAGGGTGAGAGAACCATGTGCAAAGGAAAACATGGAAGCAAAGGGGTGATGAAAAATATAGTTAAGTATTCAACGATGAAAAATCACTGTCTGTCCTCGAACCACACTTTTAATGCATAGAGATGTTTAAATGACAATAAAAGTAAGAGAAAAGTGCTTTTATAACCCTACCTAGTTGACATAAGTGTCAATATAACATTTTGATAACTGAAAGTGCAGATATAACCTTACCTAGCTGATGTAAGTGTTAATATAACCTTTTCCGACATCTGAAAGCCAGATTCAATGGAAAATTATATTTTACCCATTTACGAATGTGCTGATATAACCCTATAAGTCTTAAGAATGTGCTGACATAACCCTGTAGGTTTTAAGAATGTGCTGATATAACCCTATCAGTGGTCCGACGACGGCCGGCGGTGGTCTAGCGAACTCTAAGGGTAAATTTGTCAACTCAAATTCAGATTTTAAAACTAAGGGTATTTTGGACATTTTACATACAGTCAACGCCGGAAAATGAAAGTCCATGCCGGAAATGGGGTCTGAGGGTTATATTGGCACTTACATCAACTAGTTAGGGTTATTTTTTGCACTAAAAATTATCTGAGCGTTATATTGGCACTTATGTCAAGTAGGTAGAGTTATATTGGTATATATCCCTAAAAGTAAACTCGTTTAATTTTTAATTATTTTTTACTAAAAACAACATGATTTCAACACTTTGTGGCGATCATAGATAAGTATTACAATCACTTACGTTTCAATAATTGAATGGTTTACACATATTCTTTAAAAACAATTTGTGGCTTTAAAATTTTCATTCGTGAAATAGAACTCACATCATGGGAATAGACATGTTTCTTCATGTGTTGAGAATTATCTAGCCTAATTTTTAAAATCTCTTAACACAGAAAAGTCAACGATTTTAGTGGTTTAAATCTATCTAGCCGTTGGATGCAAGCTAGGAGGAAGAGAATTCAAAATTACATACACAATCTTAATTATGGAGGACAGAGCCAAGACTTTGCCAGCTCAAGAAAATAAAAAAAGCCAAGACTTTGCCATTTACTCAAATCTTGAACTATGTACAGTTAAATCAAATGAAATGCTCACCATCAGCAATTCAAGAATCTAAACAATCCCATTTTCCTTTCTAATATAACTCACTTAGCTAAGCTAGTAATTTACATGGAAAAGAAAACATTTAGCTTCTGTCGCTTTCCTTATGAATGTCGAGAAGTCCCTTTGTCAACCAAATTGCAGTTTCTCTTGATGATACAGCATCTTCACCAAATGGCATCAGCACCCCAGCAAGTTCTTCGATCCGTTCGCGTTTCAGAAGCTTAGCACAAAGCTGAAGCAATGACTCCAGAGCATCTGCTCTTTGTTGGCTCAGAATTTCTTCATTTTCTTTAGCTCTAGACACCATAGATAAGATAGATTTTGTAGAGACAGTAGTACTTGCACGTGTTTTCGACGTTTCTTGCTCGCAGAATGTAGCATCAGGTGACACTTCATTTTCATCTTCATCTTCTAGAAGCCAGTTTACATATAGCTCCTGGAAAACTGCACCCTCGTGTTCTCGCGCTATTTGATGGTGCATATGCATCGATTGCTGTCCATTTCCCCCCTCATCTGTTAGTGTGCTCTTTGAGGAGGCTCTTGAACTAGAATTTTTCGATGTCCTAACCAGAGCATTGCCTAATCTGCGATTCTCATCGGCCTTAAGTGCTTTGTTTAAGGAGCCGCGGCGTGGCATCTGCCTAGCTTCACTATTAGGCCTTCTATCAATGATTGCATTTCTCTGAGTCTGTTTCGCGGGCCTATCTTTTCCCGGTTTTGCATCGATTCCTGGCTCAGGCTTGGGAGATGACAAGTTGTGATACTGAGCAACATAAGGCTGTAAATGTGGATGCCTCAACAGCTCATCGGCCTGTGACGCGAAATAACTGAGTTAACAGACTGGGACTAAAATGCTGAGATATTGATGGATTCGTCATAACTAACCGTTGGTCTATGTTGGGGATTTTTCCTCAGCATGCTTCTGATTAACCGTTTTCTGTAAACAAAAGTATCGAAAAATCCCTTAAAAACAATCTAGATCTCTACCATTGGAGGGTGTATTTTTGTAGCCATTCACTTACAGTGTGGAGGAATACAGGTTTGGTATTGGGGAAATTGTTGACCTGCTGATTTTGTTCACAAGTGCAGTAATATCCTGTTGTTACCAATGCTGAGAGAGATCAAGATTAAAGTTTGGAAAAATGGATCACCGACTTAATCTTCGATGAACTTACTGTAGCACGAAATGGAGGTTGATGGGTAGCAATCTCAAACATACAACAACCTGAAAAAAGAATAGAGATTCAGTTTCAATGAAAACAAATCTTCAAGAAAATAGTTGATGTATCATGATCATGAATGAAACAGTTACCTAGGGACCAAATATCAGATTTGTAACCATAGGGTAGATCTGCAAGGAGCTCAGGACACATATAGTTTGGAGTTCCCACAACCTTGTACAAACAAACAAGATTCATATGAACTAATACTTGAGACTCGTAGATGCATCGTAATTGAATGATACTTTCACTAAAGTTTTCAGATTGAGAGAAAATGTGGGAAGAGTACTAACTGAAGAAGCAAGACCACCATTTGTTAGCATCTTTGCAAGTCCGAAGTCACCTGCATGCGCGTATAAATATCTGTGAAATATCATAAGGCGAAAGACAGTCGAGTTTTTAAAATTTGCTCTCCTTTCTTACCTAGTCTGATCTCATGGTCTTTCGTAAGGAAAATGTTCGAGCACTGCAGTTAAGTAACAACAATCAGGCTGAGAATGAGAGCGAGAATGAGAGCGAGAACTTATACCTTTAGATCCCTGTGAAGAATTTGATTAGAGTGAAGGTAGTTGAGAGCCAACAAGAGCTGAGTCATCCATTTACAAATTTTCTGTCAGAGAAACTGCTAGCATTAGATTTGCATCAACATTCAGGATTTGATCATCGAAAAATAAGGTCACCTCTTCTGAAAATAAGGCCCCCTTAGCTTTTTTGATCATCTTAGCCCTGATACATTCAAACACTGTTAACTATCATACTTAATTCTTGCTGGCCAGGCGTGAGAAAACAGCGAAAAAACACCAAATTGGAAGGAAAATATGCTAATAATATCGGATTTTGTTGGACTAATTTAATAGATGCGCATCGGACTTACATATCTCCTCCTCCACAATAATTTGTCACTATACAGACACAGCCATCCTGGTTCATTACAAAATCCATCTTATTAAACATCTTGTGTACCATAACTAAGTACATTCATTAAATCTTCTTATCTGTGTACCTTCTGCACCCACGCGTCTTTAAATCGCACAATATAAGGATGATTCAGGTTTGCCATTAAGTTCATCTGCAATCAGAATCAGTTTCAAGAATCAGATTGAGAAATTTCAGTCCTGTTTCGTCTTCTGCAATCTTCAGTTTAAGTCTCTATACTGTGATGAGAAGTTTGTTATTATTAGTTGGTAAATTAAGTCTTTGGAGAAAGGAACGCCTATAAACAAACATCATCACACATTATACGAAGATGCACGAATGAATCTGTGTCGGGAAATGGCTCAAACAAGCGAAAGCCACTCGAAACTTAAGAAACAACTATCAAGGTTCATTCATCTTTGTCCAATATTTTCACCTCAACTTAATCTCAAACAATCATATAAACTGAATTCAGGACCAAATTAGGTAGGAACACCCTAAAAACAAGAAACATCATCAAAGCTGTTGAGGTAGATTGGCCTAATAAAAAGATCAAAAGAGTTAGATCACCAACCTCTTGATGAGCAGTACGCTGTACTTTTGCAGTTTGTCTAGCCAGCCGAATCTTCTTCAGCACATACCTACATTGAAAAACAAACTTCCAATATGAGAGTTTTATTGAATTCTCTTATATCCTCATAAGAAAATGCAACAAGAAACAGCCCATCAAAAGTTCTGCATTTTACTGTCAAACGCTGAACTGCATCATTTTACTGTCAAACCCTTGACAGAAACTATATTTTTACCCAGAAGGACCATTTTGTCTAATCAGAAAGTTGAACAGAAAGAAAGTGCTAAATTCTTACTTCTTTTTCTCCTTCTTGTGAAAAGCAAGCAAAGCTGCTCCAAAAGCGCCTCTGCCAATCTGCTCTCTGACTTCATAATCTTCCATCTTTCCAGTTTTCTGCTAAAAGGTCACCTAAAAACCATTAAATAACTGGGCAGAAGAGCTTGTAGCTTGCATTCAATAGAATTAATGGCGAGATCACAGTAAATATTCTGGTGGAGCCGGGTTTCCAGTTATTCAGCATTCAATGGTTCTGAGGGATCATGAAGGTACCATGGAGAGCCAACATGAATGCATTGATTACAACACACAATTATGCTAGCACGTACACATATGAGCGTGTGATCCGCAAAAAATCACCAAGAAAAGTGTGAAAATAATGATGAAATTTGCGCCCATGATTTTAAGGCAAGGTAATACTACAGCAAATTATTTGAAAAGCAAAGTTGTAATCAAGAAAAGGGTGTTGTGACAACTTGGCTTGCTTGTTTATTACTAATATTGGTGTTATGATGACCATTTCGTGCTTGTTGGTGGGTCGTTTTCGTTTTGGTGAGAAAAGGTAAATACTTTTGTGCCGAATCATATTTGTTTACTGATTTCTGATTTGGATTGCCAAATGTAAAAAAAATGCTTTGGTTAAAGGATGTGATTGTATTGGCATCTAGAATTGAAACTTTCGACGGTTATTTTTGGAATTCAAAGTTTCATGTGGGATTCTTTGCCTGGACTTATTTTTTGACAGAATCACCGTGATGCAATATTTTATTCTTCCACATGATGTCATTTTTTGTTATAGAAAACGAATTTGGATTAGACCACAGTATAAAATAATTCATCTCAATCATTATTTCATTGATCAATGGTATTCCCTCCGTCCCAACTAAACTTGCATTTTTTTTCTTGTTGGCATGTACTAGGATAATTTGTACTCTTCCCATTTTAAGACATATCTATCTTGTAAAATACTTTATTATCTCTAAAATTTCCACCCCATCTTCTCCTATCTCCTTTTGAACCTATTTTCCTCCCATTCTCTGGGCACAGATCCGTCGACCAGGAACATTTATTTCCTTTCATTTTTTGGAATCCCATCCTCCACCATTTCCTTCTACTCACTCCACCATCTCTTGGCCGGTCAGGTTCTTTCCTCCACCCGCAGATCCCGTCCTCTCCATTCCCCTACCTTTTAACCGCAAATTTCTTTGTTTCCTGAACTATTGGCGTTTGGATTTTCTACAACACTTTACTTTTAATCGTCGTTCCTTCGTTCCCTCCATCGCCACCAGCCTCTCTTTCATCACTGCCATCTATGCTGCCCTCCTTGGATTCTCCATCACAACAATCTCTCCGCCATCTCCGTCGTTATCTCCGCTCTCCTCACCGTCGTACTCAAAGAAAATCCGGTGAAGACCGAAACCACCGCGCCCAGGCGGAGGGAATCCGGTGGCGACAGAAAGTCGTACTCAAAGAAAATTGAAGAATTTAGTGAGTTTCTTGAATTTGAAAAAGAGAGGGTGGGGATCTGTAGGGAATGAAGGGTCAGGCGGCGGTAGTGGGTGGAGGGTTTAGGTGGTGGTGAAGGATGCAGGTGGTGGTTGACAGAGAAGCAGGATGTGGAGGGTTCGTAGAGGTTGTTGATGGAGTTGAGCAGGAGGGTGGTATAGTCATTTCACACATATAATAAATTTAGGTTCATTTTCTCTCACTGCAACTTCAACAGGAACAAAGGGAGCATGTATTAAGGAATAAGAATATTATGTGAATATTACTTCTGTATAGACTACAATCCTTTTCCTTTTATTATCTTGTATAGGTTTCTTGTACCTCTATACATTGTAACCCAGATCATGAATAAAATCACAACATTAGTCCCTTACTTTCTACATGGTATCAGTGTCTGAAATCCCAAACCCTAAAATCTCAAAAATCCTACACAAAATTTTCCACCGTCTCTTTCTGCGAGCTGTTGCCGACCGCACGTATCACTCAAGGGCCACCGTCCTCACCACTGCTTGTCGTCCGACTACGAACGTTGATTGCCACCGCCATTTTCCAATCCAATGTTGTCGTTTGAATTCCACATTCCGTTCATGTGCTTTCGTTCCTCCACCACAAGCCATCACCGCCGTCGTTCTCCTTGCATCGCTGCATCTATCGCTCTTCACGCTCCACCGCGTCATACCCCGCCGTCGATCATATCCGCCACTGTTGCTGCCAATCTAATATGCTCTGATGTCTACCTCTTAATCTGAATTCGATTCTTCTCGCGCTGCCGCAGAAGCTGCTCGCATCACCACCAAAGTTAAGGCGACTAAGCTACAGAATCTCAATCATACCAATGTTATTGCAATTGTAATGTGGCACAGGGAAAATTGTACCAGTTGACCGATCAACGAACTCTCCCTACTACTTCTATCCTTCTGATGGTCCCGGTCATGTCATCTGTCCCATCATTTTGAAAGGTGGAGAAACCTACATCGAATGGACCACTATGATTCGTAGTGATTTGCTTGCTAAGAAGAAAATGATTTCATTGATGGAACCATTTTCAAACCTCGGATGATGATCATGATTATGAAGATTAGCTCGGAGTGAATGCTTCCCTCGTTTGTTGGATCTTGCACACTGTTGATCCATCTATACGATCTTTATCAAACATTTTTCTACTGGTAAGGAATTATGGAATGATCTTGCTGGACATTTTTCTCTTGGTAATGGCTCAAAAATTCTACAGATGCTCGATGATATTATCAATTTCCACTAGAATGATCAGTTCTATCCACTTCAGCAAACTCAAGAAGCTGTATGATGACTACAACTCTCTTTAGCCTCCTCGGGGTTGCTTCTGTGAAGCTATCAAACCATTGTGCTCAGGTAACATTGTTGTTGCTGCCATCAATGACCGTGAGAAAGATAATTTATCAATTTCTCCTCAATTTGGATGATGGCTATCACACCTTGCAATCCAATGTTATGACTCAATAATTGCTGCCATCCATCATGCACATTTATGCTCCCGCGTCTCAGGAAGAGAATCACAAAGTCGTCATGCAGTCTTGTGAACCTTCAATTGATTCCATGACATATGCCACTCATTTCCCGCCACCTTCAGGATTTTCACCTAGAGCTCTCACTGCAGTTGAACGAAATAATCTTATTTGTACGCATTGTAATTGCAAGGGCCATGATAGAGCTATATGTTTTGATCTCATAGTTTATCCAAAATGGTTCATGGAGATGAGGGATAGAGCCAACACCGCGAAGAACACGGCGCCGGCTCTGCCAGTTGCTGCTGCACCCAGCACCCAGCACTCCAGCAGCCGCAGCCGCAGCCGCCGTACCTTGTCGCTCTCAGCCACCGTTCATCCACGTCGTGACATCGCCGCTAGTATTTGTGGCAGTCGCGGCCTCCGAATCCCCTGCAGGATCTGATTTTGGTCCTGCTATGTCTGAAGATCAATGAAGTACGCACCATAATTTATTTAATCATTTAAATTATCCTTCTGACCATGGTTTAGATAATCCTACTTTACCATGGATTCTTGATTCATGAGTCTCATATCACATGATTGGTGACAAGTTTTCTCTTATTGACATTACTGCTGCTACTGATTCTACTGATGTTCTATTGCTTGATAGATCTATATCATGTGCTACACAATATAGTTCTTTAGGTTTCAGAGATATCACTCTTACTCATGTACTTTATATGCCTACACTATGATGCAGTTTATTATCATGCTCTAGATGTTGTCTGCCTTAAAATGTGCAGTCATGATTACTGAAAATTATTGCATATTACAGAAAATCAATACGAGAACTGTGACTGTCATGGGTGAACAACAAGGGGGGAAGGGGGTTATCGGCTTCATTTTCTGGATAAACGCGTTCAGTCTCATATCTCGCACTCAGTTCCGACAGTTGCTTCAGTTTCTGCATCTTCACTTGATTTATGACATCAACATCTTGGACATCCATCCTCTAAGGTGTTGTCTTCAGTTCCTACTCCTGATTTTATCACAAACAATACTTTTGTTCCTTGCTCTGTGTGCCATAGAGCAAAGAAGGCTAGACATAGTTTTCCTTTAAATTCTTCAAATGCTAGTTCTTTGTTTGAACTGATACATTGTGATACTTGGGAGCCTTGTTGCTCACCTTCTTCTAGTTGTGAATTTCATTTTAAAACTATAGTTGATGATTATTCCTATGTTGTTTGGGTTCATTTATTAGTGGCTAAGTTAGATGTAACTTCTAGATTTATAGAATTTTGTGCTTCGATCAATAATCAGTTCAGTTGCACTGTTTGTTGTGTCCGTGCTAATAATGGTATAGAGTTTCTGCCGTTGTGGTCCTATATTGCTAAATCTGGCATCCTTTTTTGGACTTCTATGGTTAATACACCACAACAAAATGGTATTGTAGAGCGCAAGCATTGTTATTTGTTAAATGTGGCTCGGGCTTTGCGCTTTCATGCCAAATATCTCTTGAGCATAATGAGACTTGGATTATGCCTTTTCTTCCTTCAGATAAGACTGCATTTGAGTGTAAATGGGTTTATTGTATCAAGTTCAAATTTTTTGTTACCACTGAACATCACAAAGATCGTCTAGAGGTACTGGGTAATCGTCAGAGGGAACCGAGTATGCTGAGATATTTGTTCCTATTGCAAAAATGAATTCAGTTCACTTTTGTTTTTAGTTTCAGCCATTTGTGATCGGGAACTCCATCATATGGACGTCCATAATGCTTTTATACATGATGACCTTCATGCACCTTCCTCCTGGTTATACTGCAGCCCCCGGCCTTGTCTGTCAACTTCAGAAATCTCTTTACAGTTTGTGACAAGCTCCTCGCAACTGATTTGCCAAGTTGGAAAATTCTCTATGTGTCTTTGAATTTTTTCAGAGTAAGGCTGATTACTCTTTTTTCTTTTACTCATGTGGTTCACTTTTATTGCATGTGCTTGTCTATGTGGATGACTTGGTGATTCGTGGTAGTTCTTCGTTGTTGGTCTCTGAAATCAAGAAATACTTGAGTTCTTGATTTCACATAAAGGACCTTGGTGCTTTCAAGTATTTCTTGGGTATAGAGTTTGCTAGAAGATTGGATGGGATGTTTCTTTCACAACGGAAATATGCCCTTGACATTTTTATTTAACCTTGGTTTATTGGCTGCTAAACCGAATGATTTTTTTTATGGAGAACCAGCATGATCTAAAGCATGTAGAGGGACCACTTTATGATGACCCTGAGCAGTATCGCCTCCTTGTTGGTCACCTCATTTACCTTACTTTTACACATCCAGAGCTTAGTTATTCCATTCATACGCTTGCTCAGTTTATGCAGTCTCCTTGTGTTCCTCATTGGTAAGCTGTTCTCCGGTTTCTACACTACTTGATGAGTCATCTTGGTCAAGGTTTATTCCTCTCTTCACGTAGTTCTTTGCAGTTGACTGTTTTTTATGATTTTGACTGGGCTGCCGGCCAATTAGACTACATTTTCTTTCTGGGTATTTTGTGATAATTGTTGATTCTCCGATTTCATGGAAGACCAAGAAGCAACCTACCTTTTTTCATTATTCGGCTGAAGCAAAGTATCGTGCAATGACGGTCACTTGTTATGAGTTATTATATCTTAAGTCTTTGCTTCGGGACTTAGGTGTTGTGCATTCTGCCCTATGCGTCTATTTTTCTATAATCAGTCTGCTCTTCATATTGCAGTTAATCCTATCTTTCATGAACATACGAAGCACATTGAGGTTGATTGTCATTTTGTTCGTGATCTTGTGCAGTCGGATACTATAGTTACTCATCATATCTGCAATTCTGATCGGTCTGCAGATTTATTCATGAAAACTCTCAGACATACTCAGTTTCAGCTACTACTTGGCAAGTTGGGCATTCTTGATCTACATGCTCCAATTTGAGGAGAAGTATTAAGGAATGATATTATGTGAATATTACTTCTATATACTCTAGAATCCTTTTCTTTTTATGATTATGTATAGCCCTTTTGTACCTCTACATATTGTAACCCAGATAATGAATTCAATCACAACATTATTCCCTTACTTTCTACAGTATGCATTGTTCTCTTCACCTCATCTCGGAGCACTAGGAATTGTTCCATCCATTTTTCGTCAAATTGATATTTTGATGCCTTTGTTATAAGAGATAGTTTAAAATGACGTCATTTTGACATGAATGAATTTTGTAATTTTTATTATAAATTGTTACTTTTATTCACCTTGTGCCCCAATTGAAAGTTGGTGTGGCTTATTCGGAACATGCTGCAATGCAACATCAAAGTGAAGCAGTGGTATGCATGTTTCAATTTACTTCTCAGTTATCATTATTTTCATACTAGAGTGTTGCGGATTATAATGAAGCATATTCCCTCAAAAGAACTCAAGAACATGTCCCTTTAACGACTCCTCCGTCCTTCATTATTGCCCCAACCAATCTACGATTATTTTTCATTCTTGTCAATTTTAATATCAACTGTTGAGACTCACAGATCAACTATAGATTTATCAGATTGACACGTGAGTGCACATGATGAAACTTCTAATAAATGACATCCACTTTATCATTTATTAGAAGTGAGTTAACTCGTGATGCATATGAAATGATTCAACCTGAGTATTGATACACATTGTTCATGGTCAATTGTTTTTTTACAAATAAGTGTTTTGTTATATTATTGAACCAGGACTCTGCTATGCTTTTATTTATTCATGTATTGTAACTCGTTACTTTGTATTTAGACTACACATGAATTGTATTTGAAAAAGCTCAAATGAGATTTTGGACTAGAAGCCGGGATGTACTCCACATAAGGAAAAAGTCCTACTTTATCATAAAAAAACACATCATGTGTAGTTAAACATTGATCTACACACATCACATAAGATTAGTTTTTGTACGCAATAATCGAATAAAATCGATAAATGAGGCTCTGGTCCCCTCGAAGTTAATAAATACTTATGGATGTTGTGCATATTTTTGAATCGCATGTTGCATTCTAGTTTGGACAATAACAATATTAAGGTTTTTCTTTGCTCATTACTCTTAATAATGGGTGGACTGAATTTTGAATTTTCTTCTTAATAATGGCTCTATGTATGCTTCTCTTGTTAATTATGTGGACCAGCGGCAACACCGCTAAATGTTCTTCTTGATCTTATTGGCAGAGTCCTTAATGCAAAAAAATAAAATCAGATGCAACATTTTTTAAAAGTAATGATTTTTGTAAAAGAAGTAATTGCATCTAAATGACCGAAAAGAAAATTTCATATTTTCCCCCTCATGAAATGGGACAGTTGTTTATTTAAAGTATTCAATAAAAGTAAAAAATACAAATAAAATCAGACAGCACTAGTGGAAACCCCAAGACATTAACAAAAAAAATTTCCCATTGGACGACGGTTTCGACCGGTCTTCTTTGATCGAGTCATCCATTGGACGGTCGGTTTTCATTAATATCACATTACTTCTGACATTTGTAAAAAAAATTGCAACCACTCATCCATAATTTGTAAAATAATTTTTGAAACTAAGAATTTCAGGATTCATATAGAAACGCCACCGGAATCGTACCGAAACACCACCATCGATTTAATGCCACACCATCTTCAAAACCACCACCACTGTAGACATCGTTCAACACCACCACCATTGTACCCATCATTCAACGCCAACACAAATAAATTAACAACACCAACAATGAACAACACTACCATGAATGATGTATCCAAATCCTAAAAAAAATAAAATTAACCTTCCGTACCCATGTCTTGCCGCCAGCTTTCTGTCTCATTCTCTGCAATCATGCGTCATTGAATTCTTCTGGATGGGAAATATTGCAATAGCATTGACTCGTCGTCGCTCGGGGATGAAGAGAATTTCAGTAAGGGTTGGGGAGAGGATTTTATCGCCAAAGAGATACATTAGGGATTTGGGAGAGAATTCAATACCAAGTTGGAGATAAGAATTGAGAAGAAAAGAAATTGAAAGAGGTAATTGAGTGGGGGATAACAATTGAGAAGAGAAGAGAAGAATTTAGAAGAGGAAATCGGATTAGAGATAACATTTGAGGAGAGAAGGATTTGGGAGAGAAAATGGAAACTCAAATTGAGAGAGAAGAGAATTAAAATTGGGATAAGAAGAAGAAATTTGTGGTGGCGGTTCAGGTGGAAGGAAATTAATTAAACAACTGCCATTAATATTGAACCGTTATAAATATAACTTTTCACACCGCAAAAAACTTGAGGGCCCTATCACATATTGTCATGTGTCTAAAAATTCAATATCTAGTTAATATTCAGCTATTTTATGAAAAAATTGACACGTGTCAATATGTGATTACGCTAGCACATTAACATACAAAATTCCCCAAAATAAAAGGTTCCAACTTCAAAATCTTTATAGATGACGATTCCGAGAAAACAAATTAATAACCATCGTTCAATGAAATCGTTAATGGTCATTTTTATACTAGTGCAGTTTCAAATATAATTAATGTGCTTTTATTTAAAACTGCAGGCTATACAAAAAAACTTATTTTTAATACTATTAATTTTAAGATGAATCACTTCAACCTGACGTACTAATGATAAATAATTTGTACAAGCGATTGAAATTAAATGATACCGTTTTATAAATACCTATTATATTTTTAATCATTCTTTACCTTTATAATTAATTCTCTACATACTATATTATTCCAAATGATTTTTACTTTTAGATTTTCTCTTGGGCACGTCAATGGAAATTTTCAAGGTTCTCCTAGTAGGTTAAAATAAATTCAATAGGCAGGCAGGCGTTCTGTAATAGTTCTTTCTCTCATGTTGTCGGAGGATTAAAACAAAAATAAGAGAGTAGCTACCGTGTGTGATGAATCGACAAGTGCCGGTCACTTATCAGTATTAAATTAGCATTGATGTGATTTTCTTACTTAGAGAGGCAAAAACACCCATTTGGGAATAAATTATACGTATTAGCAAATCTTGTAAAATATTTTTGTTGAGTTACAGAATAAGTTTAATGCATTTTAACATAGAATAACATTTTTTTTAAAATAAAATTTAAGTACTGTGCATTTTAAGCTAACCACATGATAAGTCATATTTGAATGTTTTTAAATTTTATATCGTCACTTTTCATGAGATGTGGGATTATGGCCTCGAAAATATTGGTATTGTATCCGGATAGTGCTTCCGCTATATTCATAGCACGTTTGATCGTAGAGCAATGATAGAATGTAAAACCCACGTGACTGTGTGTATTCATATATATATATATATATATATACAAAGGGTATACAAGACAGAATCAAATATGGAAAATGATATATACAAAACCAATCAGAAAGGGTATTCCTTTCTTAACCTGATTCTAATTCATTTAATATTCTATTATCCCCCTTTGGAACTTTTCGCAACGCATAGCTTGGACCGTAAGAACTCAAATTGGGGACGAGGTAGACCCTTTTGTAAAGATGTCAGCAAGTTGTTGATCTGTAAGAACATGAACAACCTTGAGATTGCCAGAAGACACCGTCTCACGCACAAAATAATAACCAATATCAATGTACTTGGCTCTCTTATGCGAAACCGGATTCTGAGCAAGAAAGAGAGCACTATTGTTATAACATAGCAAAATAGGTAGCACACGTGAAGAAACACGCAAATCCCGAAGTAAATTCACCAACCAAGCCAGTTTCGCAGCATTATTAGCCATAGCCCGGTATTATGATTCTGAACTTGAACGAGACACCATAGGTTGCTTCTTAGCACTCCATGAAACTAGGTTACCACCAAGAAAAATGGCATAACTATAAGTGGACCTACGAGTCTCAATACAACGACCCCAATCAGCATCTGAATAACCCAAAATGGAAAAGCTGAAGAATTCTTGCAAAATTGAAGACCATAGTGCATAGTTCTATGAACATATATAGCGCAGAATTCGAGTAACAGTCTGGTAATGGCCATCAGTAGAAGGTTGCATATACTGACTGACCATTTGCGGCTTCTAGGGTTTTTGGCCTATTTTAGGTCCTTTTTCAAGGCCCGGTTCCCCACTAATATATGTGGACCCTCGCGTACTAGGGTTAAAGTTTATGCCCACTTTTCTTCTTCAAGAGTAGTTTAGAGAGAAAAAATACTCTTCCTTCTCTCTAGCTTATTTTATTTTATTCTCTTTATTTTTCTTTTGCCAAAAAGTGTTGAATTTAACAAAATACTTTGGTTCAATGCTTAGGGATTAGGAAATTAACTTGGGAATTATATTTGTATTCATTTATTAATGTTTATTTTGTGAGATTTCTTAGATTATTCTATTTCTATGTGATTTGTGATATTATGGTGGCTTGTTCTTAATGTTTGGGAATTGCATGATTGTCACAATTAGTTAGCACGCACCAAAGTCTACTTTCATGTTTCCACAATATTGATACCCCCCGGGGAGGAAAACCTAGATGCACTTGGGTTAACGATGGGTCCTGATCCACGTGGGTGCATGCATGTAGGTTGTCGTTGTTAACATTATGGTCGACCTTAACTAGTAAGCCGACGAGTTGGTCCGAAGGGTAGCGAGTAGAGATACATAGAGTAGCAAACTAGGGTTAGCATTGCAACCTTGGAGCCATCGATAAGGTGATCATCCCCTTCGCCTTTTTAGGCCTGGAGAGAACCATTTGTGGTGTAGTGCCCAGGACGTAAGAACACGGGGGAGAATCAGATCTGCACGATAGGCAGGGCCATTGTTGCACTCCCCTAATTATGGAGGCGATGTCGATGAAAGAGTGCGTGTGCACTCTACTTGACAAGTATGGGGAAGTGTTGATCATCGATCACACCCTGTGTCATGAACACTATAATAGGCTTATTGTTATATATGATGAAATTGGTGATCGAAATGACATCAATCATGTTACGCAAATATTCCCCTAGTGCTAGTTTATTTAATTTATTCTCGTGATCAATTGCATTCTAGTAGTTTTAGCTATAAAAACTGCCCAATGCTTATTTTTACCAACATTGATTATTCCTAACACATGGTCGGATTGATGACCCGATCATAGTTATGCGTAATTGATTATTAGATTCTTAACATCTCTGTGGACGATACCGGTACTTGCCACTATCTACCATTCTCGATAGTATAGTAATAGGAAAGGGAGCAACAATACAAATCTCTATCTTTGATCCCTAACAGTCCTCCTCTCGGTACGATTGGTTGGCGGATCTCCCATGGTCCGTTGATTGATTTAGCAGCACCGGGAGTAGGCGGATCAAAGAGAGAAAAAGAGAAGGTTGTAATGGTTTGGGGAAAATGGAAATTTTTGGAGTAAAAGTTCAATGAATTCATGTTTAGAGAAGGTGTTAATGCTTGGTGTAGTACCAGTGGTACTAACCAACTTGGGGAAGAAGAAGGCTGTGGAATTAATGGGGGCAAAAGTGCTTGCTTTGCCAAGATTTTAATTTTACCAAAATTCTGCACTTCTACCCGACTGCATTATTTTCTTGCGAGCACGAGGCATGGCACGACCATTCCATGTGAATACCATGTGTCAATTCTTTATGCATGAGCCTTAAAAGGCCTGTGGTCCCTAGCACTTTCATTTTCTAACACTTTTCCAATCAATCCAATTTTCTCCTAACCACAACAACGAGACTCAATCTTAGACTCAACAATCAACCATAATTCTCAACAAAATACTTTTTCACATAAGCACAAACATGCAAACAATCAACTACTAAAAAACCAAAACAAAGAAAAACACAAAATATTTATTATCGTCCTCACGACTTATTTTTCCTACATTCAAATTAGAAAAAACCTACCATTGGGTCTCCAGAGTAGCCATCTGTGACTCCACCCATGATGACGACTTTATGGAGAGGTCTCCACAAAGTTGCATCCTTACCTTCGTGCTCCTTGTCAACAACCGAGAGTTAATGGTATTTAGCTAATGTCTAATCTTTAGCCTGTTCCTCAGGTTTAGAGGGTGGTCTAGAAGGTTTGAATTTCTTGCCACTCTCCACCAACCACTGCATCTTAGTGTCCATATAAAAAAAATCCACAATAGAAAGATTATCACTAAAATCATGCATGGCATAAGTGTCGTTAACATCATTATAAAATTTAAAGTTCAACACATGCTTTCCCTCATCATTCATATTAAGACTCTCATCATCATCCAAGAGTCATCAAAGTGGTCAAATCCAATACATAAGGTTATACCATTGCATGCAAGAGAAGATGTAGATGATTTATGCTTAGATTTGTAAATTTCAAACCTGGCTTTATCACTGTCATCTTCTAGGGTCAATGTTCCCAAGTTGATATCTATTTTAGTCCTTAATGTTTCCAAAAATGGTCATCCCAATAAAATTAGGGGTGCACCTCCGTCGTGCATCACATCAAGGACATAAAAGTCCTCCGGAAATACAATATTACTCACTTTAACCATAACATCCCTAAATATCCCTCTAGGACTTTCATGGGAATGATCAGCTAGTTGAACTATCACCCTAATGTCCCTATGTTCACCTATGCCAAGAGTCCAAATAGGCTATAAGGGATAATATTGATGGAAGCTCATAAGTCAATGCTATCATTTTTAATCAACTTACCACCTAGAGAAATAGGGATTGAAAACATGCCAGAGTCATCACACTTTTTTAGAAATATTTATATGGGCAAAAGTGGTGACTCCCCCTATTTTCAATTTTCCTACTTTTCTAATAGGTTTAGTTCTTCTCCTAGTGCAAGCATTTTTCAAAATTTGGCATACGATGGAATCTATTCAATTACTTCTAGAATCACTACAACAAACACCACCTATTACCTCAGTTCTACAGGGATTTTTACCTCAGTTTTCAACCATCTGAAAATTGAGGTAAATGTGGGTGTAGTTAAAAGCATATTTTTTTATCTCGTTTCAAAATCGAGGTGTACAAGTAGTTTTTACCTTAGTTTTGGACCAACGTCGACAAATTTGTGTGCGCGTTGGTTTAAGGAAGATGATCGATGATTGGAGTTTGTAGTTGTGACATCATTCCGAACGACATTGACCTACATATGGAGCGATGTCCTTATAATAAAGAAGCCAAATGATGGGACTCCAATTGCCGCGACATCGCCAATGTCGAGGTAGCGGATAAATGATAGCGACATCGTGGATAATTTTCTGCGACATCACATGCTCCAGGCCACAACCGTCGTGTGCATGCAGACGTGGAAGGATTTTAAATACTAAGTCGCAAGCAAAAAAACGTTGGTTTATATAATGTCAGCCTGGTTCTATCACTCCACCGGTTAGTGCGACGTTGCAGATTAGTCTCGGAGACATTAGTTCTCGTATAATATTATAGCATTTAATATTTTATTACACAAACATTTTTTACGTGTTACCTAATATTTAATTTAATATTTGATTGCACAAAAATTTGTTGGTCGATATCCGTTACATTTTAGCTAATGTTCCACAACTCGTGAAATATTTACAAATCAGACGACAATCAATTATTGTGCAATTGATATCAAAAAATATGATAATGTAAGGAACCAACAAAACTACAATAATGATGGCAAATACATGTTAGAATATATTAAAATATATGAGGTTGGTATGAAATTGAAACATTAATTGTATTGAACCTACACTGTCCTCATTACAAGCTGAAAGTCCATCGATAACTTTCTATACACACGAAACAAAGTTTATGTTAGAATTTTACAGTACCATAATATTGTCATACGTAGACGACATTAATCTGAACATATTATAAGTACTTGGTCGGATTGAAAGTGACGTCACTTGCAGTGGTGAACAACGTCGCAAAGTTCGACAAAAGAACGACATCGGATATTCTTAGATATGACGATAACTACATAGCATTTGCGACGTAGGTTATTGCCCAGTCCCATATCGTATGGGACAATCACCTATGACTGATATCGCATATTTAACCCGTGTTCATACGAAGAAAAAAGTATTGTCCACAATCAGTCCTAATCTAAGCCATTTTTAACACACCTTTCAAACATTGCACTATCTACAAAACAAAAAAAATATAAATTGTACAACATGTTACACAATCATCATACTTCAGGAAAATATCCAATCTTTGATCAATGTGAAAGAAAAACATATAGAAGTTATATGGTAATAAAGATTGGAAATGAACATGGAATGGATGTAGAACTACCTTAATTAATTTGAACCAGGATATGGTCCATTCTCATTTGCTTGTTGATGTTTTAGAGAAGCAAATTGAGTGGATTCTTTATTTGTTGTATTTGTGTGAAATGGAACAGATGGTATGTAGTTGGGTTTTTAAGAGGATTGATGGAAATTGTGTTTTCTTGTTGAAAGTTATTTAAATGAAAATATGATGGGTGGAATTTTTTGTTCAAAATTTTGGCCCAAATTTTTGGTTCCAGCTGGAAAATTCAATTCAGACGACGTCGCAGAGGTGTCGCTTTTGGATTCGTTTTGTACGACGAATTTGCGACATCGCACATATGTATCACAATCAAATTTAGGAAAAGTGTCGTAAAATACTCCCTGTTAAGATTGCAGCACTAAATGACGACCCGTTCATGCACAAATAGGAACACTATCTAAAAATGTGAATAATAACTTGTTATCTGTAGATTTACATTTCAAGTTCTCCTACTCTGTCGGAGGGATCTAAGTGCAAAATTATAAATGTAAGATGGCATTCAAAAACATGATTACGATCGACCCAAAAAAAACTTTGACATCTGAAGTTCAACTAATACTTACAAGGGTTATAAAAAAACTAGTCTTATTCCACATATACTTTGCACAAGTTCTTCTGAATGACACCTTGTATACTTGTAAGTAATCTTCTACAATTAACTCTATGCCATGTACCATCGCTTTAAAAAATTTAATGTACTTAATTCGATTATCTTTTTATTTCTTTGAAAACCAAGAATATGAAATTTTATGTAATTCTATGTGGTGGAAATGAAACGTTCTAACAACCCTTGTGGTAAGGGTATTAATGGAATATCAACAAAAATGATGGACGATTACCTCGTTATATCAATCCATGACCGCATTGAAAAATTGTTGTGAATTGGTAAATCGGTTAAGTGTATCTCCAGTTTTACATTGCAAGTTCTCCTACTCTGTCGGAGGGGGGTGGGCTAAGTGCAACATTATAAATGGCCACTGGTATTCCCTAATTTTATTACAATCGGCCCAAAAATGAAAATTTGACATCCGAACTTGAACTTATACTAACCGAGGGTAGTAAAAAACTGATTTTATTCCACATATACTTCCACAAGTTCTTCCGAATGACGCCTTGTATACTGGTAAATAATCTTCTACAGTTTGATATATGCCATATACTATCGCTTTAAAAAAATTTATGGACGTAATTCTATTATCTTTTAATTTCTTCTAAAACCAAGAATATGAAATTTCATGCAATTCTATGTGGTGGTTCTCATGGAACTGGACGTCAATAAAGTTCACTGTTTGTGCTAAAATCGATTCCCATCTAACTGGGCATCTATGAAGTTCATGGACATTTATAAACTTCAATTAGCAGTATTTAATATACTAGTAACCATTATTAAGGTCAATTACGTTTGTTTTGGTCAAACGCGAGCCAAGTTCTATGCTAGTGGGCCGAAATGGTGAGGCCCACTTCAATGTGAACCAACAGTGATCTTATGTCGGTGATTTATCACTTAACAAGACAAGCATGTGACCTCGAATATGTTGTTGGTCAAACATAGGCCCGTTACGATACTAGTGGGCTGAAAAGGTGAGGTCCACAAAGAGATTAAGCGACTTTTCTACAACGTCGGTACCATGTCAGTTTGGTTGATTTCTCTGTGACATCGCCTCATCCGAGGCGGAATTCATAATGCTTCTTAACGACTATATATATATATATATATGTATGAAGGCCACCAAATACATCCCTTTAAACATTCAATTTTCCCACGAATTTCAGCAGGCTCTCAACCCATCATTTCGAAGGTATGCTTCCTAGATTCCCCTGACAACTTTAATTTTTTATTCGTCATAAAATTTGATATGTATATGGTGTATTAATGTGTTCTTAGTTTTTTGTATTGAAATTCGAATGGATTTTGGCTCTAGATTTTAGGAATTTGGTTTTTACGTTCTTTCCTGTCAACCACCCCTATGTTGTTGTGTATAACCTTTGTTTGTTCCGATTTTATAGTTGTTGATAATACTTCTGTAATTGTTAAATGCAATGTCACAGACTCGGCAATCCTGCCTCGTTTGGAGCGATCGTGTAGTGACGTAACTTATTCCTTAACCCTACTTGTGTACAGTGTCGCAATGTTCTCGCATAACCAATCGGTTTTGCTGACTGGTTGGCAACATTGCACACACATGTCTTCCAAGTCAATTTCTGGTCTGACAGTAACGTGCGGCGCCTAGCCAAAAAATAGATTAACTAAACCAATTTTTAATCGAATTTCAGGAATAATAGCCAATAGTGCTAGTTCGAGCTGACCAACCCAATTGAGGTGAGTGATTTCTTGTTCGGATTTAACTTCCTATTATTTTCTTATTTATTTTCTAGTTAGTTTATTAAATATTTCATTGACCAATGCAGATCTCGAGCGATTCAGATGAGGATCATCTTTTTTTCATATTTACTAAATGTGGTTTTTGGTTTATAAATCAGTACGTGCCAGCTCACATTTCAAACCTCCTACCACCGTATAAGTTGTTGGTTGTATTGCGCCGCAAAGAAAAAAAATATAATATACACTACTTAGGCAACCGAAAGTTGAAGACTCTGACCCCAAAGGGTTTATTAGGTTTATTGAAGAAGAGGAACTCGAGATTGGGTACACGCTATATTTTGAGGTGGTAAATGGTGTTGGGCCCATTGTTTTTCATGTCACCGTTCTTCCACGTCGATTTTAGTTTTTCTGCACTATTTTCAACAACTTTTTTAGAACTAATTTATTTGAATTTGGAATAATATTAATTTACATGCATTTAACGTTCAATCTACATTTTTTTAGATTAAATTTTATTTCAATGTTTTTATACACCGGATGCAAAGTACGTAACATGAAATAGTAATATCCTGGTAGGGCCATTACAATAGTAAAATCAGAATTAGACACCAGTCATCATAAAATCAAAATCAAAATCAAAATCTTAGAGGGCTCTGTAATTATCTTCCAACTATTTCATAATCTCTCTCTTCAATTTATTTTGTCTCACCTCCGGAGTAATTGGTGTCCGCGTGACTGGATCGTTTACCAAATCTAGAACATTGGCATATATTAAAAAACATGAGTATATGTCATGAATTTAATGAGTTACAAAAAATATGAGCGTTGTAAAGGTACAATCTAAATGTCCAATCTAAATGTCCACACAACATGAGCGACAATCAGTGTCTTATTAGTAACGAAACTTTTCATAGTCCACTTAGAATTCCACAAGTTCTTACGACTGAACATCGTATACTCTTAAGTAATAATTTACAAATTCCTCTAGACCACCCACTAAACGGTCCACAATCCAAATTGTATGTGTCGCTAAAGATTCAGAAAAAATAAAAAAGCAAACGATGAAATGTAAATGCAACATCGGGCTACCGTGATTTTTGTCCACCCCTGACTAGGAAAGAAGATATTTTTGGTTTGGACTGCTTGTCTATTTCGGACCACTCATAAGCACATGTGATATTGCACGATTGTCAGTCGAGGGGTTTGCGACATTAGTTATTGCCGATTAGGTTTCACCCTAGCCCAGACCCAAATATTTAATATTTGGGCTCAAGCATATAATTGGGCCAAAATATGCGAACAACGACGTCGCACTAAGATCTCTGTTTCTATCTTTCCATGTGACATTGGCTACGATGTCGCACATTTTACGGGTATAAAACCTGCCCGATGACGTCGTACCAAAGCTGAACCAAAGTAAGTTTTTCCCCTAAAATTGATAATTGGTTTTTGGCTTTGAGGGACTTCTTTTGTTCCCCATTACATGATTTTACAATATTCACAATGGATGAGCTGTTGTGTTTATAGATTTTGGCTTTATTCAATTTGGTTTGAGACTTATTTTAAAAATCTTGGCTAGGGCTAGGGTTTAGGGAACTGCTATGGAACTCATTTTTGCTACTTGTTAATGGCATTTTACTTGTTCATGTTTTGACGTTGATGTTAGTTCAGATTTTAGCTGTTTTAGGTCCATTCGAGTTCCAGTCGCACAGTATTTTGGCGCAACCGACGTGTTTGGTACTACGCACAAATTCATACACATGAATCTGTGATTTCACACGAAACACATCTGTTTAGACGATAAATATGCTATGAGAATGCGCGGTCAGGACTTACCCATGCATGATCTAGGTTATTCCTTGTTGAACTAATTGTTCCAAGTTCACGTTTTCCACAGATGGGTTGAATGAAACAGGCAGTCAAGAGGTCCAGGGAAAACACCGCGGAAGAAGGTCCATCAGGCACTAAGAAGATGAAGATAACACCCACCCCTCCACCGCCAATGTGGGACACCATACGCTTTGTAAATGAGGAGGCACAGAAGCGTTTTGAAATGACCTAGGGCCACAGGATAGAGGAGGTCAGGGTGATGAAACGTGAAGACCTAGCACGACTCCACCTCGACATTTTCCACGAACCATTCAAATGATCGGAAATGAAGAGTTTTATATGCTTGGACAAACTAACGTATGATACAAAGGCTAAGGAGTTCTACGCCAATTTCACTCAGCCATCTACGGATATCTATAGTACTAGAGTGAACGGGGTGTACGTGGAGATGATGACGATGTTCATCAATCAAGTGATTGGGTGCACATTCGGTGTGGAGGATAACCCAGAGGTTGATCTTCTATAGTTGTACTTCCCAGACAATTAGCCTTCACCGGTCTCCAAGTATGATCAATCTGGGGTGCTTGACCCCAACTGAATGGTGGAGAAGTACTTCAAAATTAAAGTGTAGAACAGGCTCATCCAACCATGGCAGATCAAGATTGATGTCCTCAATATTGAGGAAAGTATGATGTACAATATAATTGTACAAATTATCTTGGTCAAACATCCTTCAGAGTGCACGATCAACGAGGCTGTCATGTACTACCACCTTGCGGAGAAGAAGGTAGCCAACCATGGGTACACCATCATCAAGGAGATACACCAAGTAGCCATCGCAACGAAGAGTTGGACACTCCCCTACGATAACATCATCAATGCCATTCTGGAGGAAAAAAAGGTTCCGATAAAATCAAAGGCAAAGATCCAGCCAAAGTACTACGATGCGAACTACTTTGGGCAGAAACATTGGCATTGGGAGGCGGGGACAATGATTGATCGCAACGTCCCCACAGGAAATTTGGAAGTGTATCTTCCAACCAGGACCAAGGAAAATCCTTCGGCTTACATAGCAGAGGATCCTTCCACCACCAGTACTACTGCCCTACGAAAAACTGGTATGTTAGTTTTTAGGTTTTACGGTTATTCCAAAATATTTATTATTTAGGTTGTATAATTTTTATTTCATTTAACTTATTTTTTCCCAACAAGCCTTAAACATAGCTTTTGGGACAACCTCATGAAGGACGTGGCCGAGACCAAGGCCTTGGCGCAGCCCACAGACCGCAACGTGCAAAGGATTTTGGAAGAATTGGTGGAGCTGAAGTATGAGATTGCCGGTGCGATCAACGCACGTGGAGATGATGAGGATGGCATGAGAATGACAGATGATGAAGTAGGTACTGGCGATGACGATACCGAGTCTTCCACCAAAGAGTTCATAGAAATAGTTCGTTGGCAGATGATATTCCAACCTCGTCACCACCCCATTGATTGCCATGAATGTTATTTTGTCGTGCATGATGATGACTTTTTCTTTGGATTTTATTGGGATATTTTGTGTATTGCTTGATAACTTTTAATTTGCGGAATTTTTCCTGGATATTTTTTGCATGGTAGCAATATTAGTCTTTCCAATTTATTTTCATTATATTTCAGACTGGGTGTTGTGAACTTGAGATGGGACCTTGGTACATTCCAAGTTCTAGTTGTTGGTTATCCATTGTTGATTGATTAGGTTCGATAAAGAAGTCCTACTTTGCACATCATTCACAAACATGGTGTTGAGTTACCGACATGTTACCGATAAAGCTGCGATGTTGCCTGATTTGATTGGATTTAGGCATTGGTTCGGAGTGATGGGAACGTAATACATCGCTAGCCCCAATATGCAAAGTCTCTTTAATGTCAAGATAAATTTGATTCACATGACCATGTGTGCAAAGTCGTTCATCTAGTAATTGACTATTACTGCTAGATCATACCCATGTTGCCGACATCGCGGCTACATTAGTTATACTTATTACTTTGAATTTAGAAATTATTTACCACGCTTAACATAGAACCATGGTATAAAACCTATTATTTACCTCGATTATTTTTTAAGCGAGCTCAAAAATATTGTTTACTTCAAAAAATAAAATAACCGAGGTAAAAGAACTTTTTACCTTGGTTATTTGACCTAAGCAAAAAATTGAGGTAAAATGAGTGAAGTAATAGGTCCAGTTTCTTGTAGTGAACTGGAATACTAACCTCGACCTTTTTAAAGACTTGGAAGATTTTATTTTTGTTGGATGCAACCTTTTGTATTCCCCTCAAAGCATTGGGGAATGACGACGGAGGATTGACCTTCGCCTCGGTGGTAGGAAGCTCTCATGTGGGCTCCTCCTCAACTACTACTTCCTTTTTTTTTCAAAAGCGGCCTTGTTGTTGTCCACAAACTTGTTTTCTTCTTGCACAACCTCCTTCTTGGCTTCTCGCACCTCCTTCTCGCTTCTCAATTTTAGCACACTCACATTGTGTGGATTCACCTCGAGTTAGAATGGTAGTTTCCGGAGTCTCTTGTCTCAAGCCAACTCACCGAAGTGGAAGTTGGCCAACTTGCACTTCAAGATTTTTTATGCTAGAGAAACCTCTTGTGTCTAGCTTTTCAATTTCCCTTCTCATTCGTTCAGTGAACATGTCACTTTTCTTTGCCAACTTTGAAATTTCCTCAAGAATCTCCTCTCGATTCAACATATAAATTTGAGAATCTGTGTTGGGAGGCCCTTCTCCCCTAGGGTAGGGCGGAGGTAGAACTTCTCCCCGATTGTACCCCAAGTTGTCATTGCGCCACCAAAATTTTGGATGGTCACCACATCGGGAATTGAACGAGTTTGCATAAGGGTCTTGATGATCTCCACCTTGGTTCCCTTAGAAACCTTACTGCAAATTGTCTATTTCCACCACTTAAGTCCAAATCGTTCTCCTCCTAAATTTATCCACAACTTGTGGACATATGTCGGTCGGGTGGTCTAAGCTGAAAATATCGCACACTTTCCCTTGTTTCATCTTCCCCTTCATGAATTCCTTCATCATTGAAGAAATCTTAGACTTTCTATTCAAGCTTGGGGGAATCAGCGGGTTATTCCAAAGTTTTCACTTGTGTCAGGGTCCTATAATACCGTTTACCATTTTCCATTTTATCGAATAAGGCCATAGTGTCTTTGAGGCTTTTGTTTTTTATCAAACCATTGCATGTGGCATTCAGCATTCACATATTCTCATCACACAAGCCCTCAAAGACATACTACACAAGGTCTCCCTCTTTGAACGGATGGTTGGGGTAGCTTTCCAATAGATGCTTGAATTGCTTCCAATGCTCATAAAAAGACTCGTTTGGGAATTTTGAAATATTGGACAACTTCTTTTCCAATCCCACATACTTTCAAGCCGAGAAATACTTCTTGAGGAATCTACACTTCATATCCATCCATGAGGTGATGCAACTCACCAAAAGGTAGTAGAGCCAATCCTTAGCCACATCTCTTAGCGAGAAAGGAAAAGACCTCAAATTATATTATTCCCGCGATACCCCCGGTGGTTTCATGTTGGTGCAAAGAAAATGAAACTCAGAAATGTGTTTGTTGGGATCCTCCAAGGCTCTCCTATGAAAAGTGGGTGTACTCCTATAGATTGAGTATGATAGTTTATAGCAACTAGGGTTTTTGTGAGGCGACCATTGTTGTTTCTACCCAAGAGTGATCATCAAATGTCGATTCCTATGCCTCTATAGGCCTAGGGAAAAACTTCCATAGTATAGTACCCGGGATGTATTTCTCTTACTCGTATACCTAACGGTTGCTACCCACGCAAGGCGACTTCTTAGGCACTTGATCCTTTAAGTGGGGGCACGTTAGCATTTGGAGTGGCTTTTACAAGGAAAGAGGAGCGCAACACGAATCCTTTGTTCGATTGACCCACTTTCCCTAATTACGGAGGTGGTGGTGATATCCTATAAGATGCCGATGAACCTTTATGTGACAAACATTGGAAATGACCATCACCCACATTATATGAAATAAGCATGAGATAGGTTTATATGTCCTATATGCGATAGAATCTATGATCAAAGGCATTCATCGGTCATGTTAATCAAATATCCTCAAGGCTCATTTAACATAGTTTTATCTCCCTCATTTGCATAACTAGTAGTTGTTAGATAAAAATCCCTGAATCCTATCTTCATAGCACTAGCTATTCCCTACGCACAATCGGAGTGTCACCCAATTGTGAGATATATATATAGTAAACTCTTGAATTCTAGCATCACTGTGAACAACCCCAGTCTTGCCACTAGCTACTTTCTAGTAGTTAGTAGTTGGTAATGAACATAGAGGAGTTACATATATATTGTAAATTTTAATCTCCCGGAGCTCCGTAGGTTAATACTGCTCTCCCATGAAAAAATTGGTGTTATTAACGACCCCATGGAGTGCGGATCACTTGTTTGTACAAAATAAAGTTTCGATTGATGGTAACTAATGTTGTTTTCGTATAATGTAGTTTTCGTAGGTTTAATAATCTTTCCAAACAACCCTTGATTTATTAACAAGTGTCATTTCAAGATATTACACTTTCCAAAATGCACGTGGACAAAAAATTCACAAACTTTATCGATGCATGAATTGAGGGTGAAAATATGGATGCATTTTACAGGAAGGGAGTGGTGTGTTTGGATGTGTTAGATTTAGTGCATGAATACTTTTTGTAAATCATTTATCAATTAATATCCATTTTTAAAAAGAATTAATTTTCGGGGAATATAGTCCAGGAAATGGTTTTCAATTCCTTGAAAAGCTCATCATTCAGTGTATCTAGGAGTTTCTTATGCATTGGTGTTATTTAATATATTTATGGAATGCGAAATTAAAATTGCTCATCTTTGTGATTATTAGCTTCTTATGCATTGGCGGTACTCTTGCTGCACATAGGGACATGTTTGTTAAACCTTGACCACCTAAGTTTCACATTAATTCAAGTAGTTAACAAAGAGAGATCGATGCTTTAAATCCACATTAATGTAACTAGTGGCGTATGTCTTGCAAGATTTGAAAGGGAGGAAAATACCACTTGAGTTGGAGAGAATCATTGCAATTTCTAAATTGATAACCTTAACTCATCTAGGTTTATCTTGTTTGACAACCTCAACACATTACCACCCTGAGTGTGATAGTAGACCAGTTGAGCCATCTCGCACTTTGACACCACCTCTTATTTTTTATCAACAAAGATCAAAGTTAATAGAAGTCAACCAATGCAACATGAAGGTAATAATATAAGTATAGAGTAAAGTGCTAAAATGACCCTGCCTTTAGGCTAAAAGTGACAATATACCCCTACAATCTCAGAAAATGCCAGTATAACCTTTGACTCCGCTGACTTTTTAGTCAATATCTGATGGCCATATTTTTTTAAAAAGACAATTTTGCCCTTGAATTAAAAATAATTAATTAATTAAAACTCTTCGTTTTCTTTGTCGTTCCTTTTCTTGCCATTTTTTTCTTTGCCCTTCATTTTCTTTATTTCCCCAACCCCACCCCACCATCACTCCACCACCACCCAATCTCTCCATCGCCGATAAACCCCCTCCCTCCCGTCGAGCTTCAGATGTAACTCTGCCTCTTCTATCACCGCCACCACCTTCGCCGATTACACCAAGAAACAACCCACCTTATTCCCCCTTTCTTCTCATTTCCCAGTGGTGAGGCTGAGTGGGTGGCGGGGCTCAAGGTCATCGTCGGAGAGGAGCATAGTGGAGGGTTCGAATATTACTTCAAATGCGTCACTGATTGCCTCATGCGCTGCAGTGGTGCCTTCAACTCGTCGCTCTCGAGGGTGGCAGAGTTGGGGAGGGATTTTGAGGAGGTGT
>JAULKM010000007.1:15134253-15153317 GCA_032355605.1 Rubia tinctorum
ATTAGTAACAAGACTCTAATATCATCACGTGACATATTGTTAGACTCCTATGTCGACGTAGTTTCTAAATATCAAATATTAATGTACCATTAATATCCGTAATTAAAGTTATTGATGGTCAAACATGGTTTGATAAAGTTGACCAAAAAATGTGTCATTTTCTCTGGGGCGGAGGAAGTATATATTTAATATTAATGGTAAAAAAAATTTTACATGGGGTAACCAAATACTAATAACCCCTATTTTGTTTACTATGGGGTAACCATGGTTACCCCATATTACTAGCTAGATCCGCCCCTGTATATAGAGATGTTTAAATGACAATAAAAGTAAACTCTTTCAATTTTTGATTATTTTTTACTAAAAACAACATGATTTCAACACTTTGTGGTAATCATGGACAAATATTTCAATCACTTACGTTTCAATAATTGAATGGTTTACATTGGGAGTGGGCAATCAAACCGAAAACCAAAAACCGAACCGATAATTAAATAATCCAAATTTAAATAATTCGAACCAAATTTAAAATACAATTTTTGGATAACCAAATTGAATAAACCGATTTTTGAATATCGTTTTTGGTTTGGTTTTGAATAATGAAATTCAATCTGAAAATCGGCTCGAATACCGAATTGCATATAAAATATAAATTAATTATATATATATTAATAATATAATTTTAAAACTCTAAAACTGTTATGTTGAATTTTTATTGTAGTTGTTGAATTTTATTTTAAACACTTGAGTTTGATGATGTAGAAACTACATATTTTTCTAGAATTTTAAATTTGTTTATATATTTTTTAATTAATTTTTAATAAAATTTCACACGAATTCGGTTTATTCTGTTTGAAACCGAATTTAAACCGAAACCAAAATTTGAATTTGGTTAGGATAATTTAGTTTTTTGGGTTATTCGGATCGATTTCGATTTTTAATTTTTTAGAGGCAAAACCGAATAAACCAAATCGAATGAATAAAAAATCGATTAAATCGACCCGACACCCATTCATAGTTTACACATATTTTTCAAAAACAATTTTTGGCTTCAAAATTTTCATTCATGAAATAGAAATCACATCATGGGAATATACATGTTTCTTCATGTGTTGAGAATTATCTAGCCTAGTTTTTAAGAGGGATATGCACATTTATAACTCTAACTCTAAACTGAAAGTGTCAATATAACCCTGCAATATTAGAAAGTGGCAATATAACCCTAACTAATTATTGTATGTGCCAATTTAATCCTAACTTTCAAAAATATTGTGCTGATATAGCCAAACTCCTTAAATCTGGCATTAACTAGATGAATTCAGGCATGACCAAAACATGAAATGATAGAAATACCCCTGATCAAAACATTTCTTTTCTCCTCTGCCGCTGACATTTTCTTTTCTCCTATGTTTTCTTTTCTTCCCCCTCTCTTTTCAGCACCGCCACCAGTTCCCTTTCCCCCTCCCCCTGCAACCACCTACTGCCCTCCCACCCCTTCTCCACCGCAGCTGAGACCTTGATGTCGTTATCAGCCACAAACTTCTCCTTTTACTTAGGCTTCGGTCTATCCGCTGACGATGTAGATCCACACCATCTCTGCCACCTCCACTTTCGACATCTCTGCCGCCATGTTCGCTTTGGATATCTGCTTCTTCCACTGCCGAGGGCTTCTTCTTCAACAGCCACCTCCCCTAGGTCGTCGGTCGCCCGCTCTTCACCCCGCTCTCAGCGCCGCAGCGCTCTGCCCTCCTCCTCCCCAGCGCTGCCGGGCTTCGTCCTCCTCCCCAACGCTGTCGAGCTTTGTCCTCCTCATCCCCAGCGTCGACTCCCTCTTCCTCCCTAGCGCCGCCGCTCTCCTCTTCCCTCTCCCCAACGCCTTTTCGCCCTTCTCCTCCCCAGCGCCACCGCCATCCTCCTCCCTCTCCCCAACGTCGCTCCGCCCTCCTCCTCCCCAGTTACCGCCTTCCTCCTCCCTCTCCCCAAAGCAACAACTTCCCCACTCCGCTTAGCCCCGACTCAGCCTCAATGCCGGAAACAGAAAATAAGAAATGGATTAGCAACAGAAAGAACGGGGAAGAAAGTGAAACCAGAAACGGGGAAGAAAGGGACTTCCTGTTTTTCATTTTAATTTTTTTAAGGCAAGGGCAAAATTGTCTTTTCATCATAATTCGACCAAACAAACGCTGACTAAAAATTCAGCGGAACCAAAGGTTATTTTGGCACTTTCTGAGATTGCAGGATTATATTGGCGCTTTCAGGCTAAAGTCGGAGTCATTCTAACACTCTAACTCTTTTTAAAATCTCTTACTTCTCACAGAAAAGTCAACGATTTAGTGGTTTAAATCTATCTAGCCGTTGGATGCAAGCTGGGAGGAAGAAAATTCAAAATTACACACACAATCTTAATTATGGAGGACAGACTAGATCATACACTTGTTAGCTCAAGAAAATAAAAAATCCAAGCTTTTGCCATTTGCTGAAATCTTGAACTATCTACAGTTAAATCAAATAAATTGCTCACCATCAGCAATTCAAGAATCAAGACAATCCCATTTTCCTCTATAATAAAATATAACTCACTTAGCTAAGCTAGTAATTTACATGGAAAAGAAAAAACCTAGCTTGTGTCACCTTCCTTATGAATGTTCAGAAGTCCCTTTGTCAACCAATTTGCAGTTTCTCTTGATGATACAGCATCTTCACCAAATGGCATCAGCACCCCAGCAAGTTCTTTGATCCGTTCGCGTTTCAGAAGCTTAGCACAAAGCTCAAGCAATGACTCCAGAGCATCTGCTCTTTGTTGGCTTACAATTTCTTCATTTTCTTTAGCTCTAGACACCATAGATAAGATAGATTTTGTAGAGATAGTAGTACTTGCATGTGTTTTCGACGTTTCTTGCTCGCAGAATGTAGCATCAGGTGACACTTCATTTTCATTTTCATCTTCATCTTCATCTTCCAGAAGCCAGTTTACATATAGCTCCTGGAAAACTTCACCCTCTGGTTCTCGCGCTATTTTCTGGTGCATATGCATCGATTGCTGTCCATTTCCCCCCTCATCAGTTAGTGTGCTCTTTGAGGAGGCTCTTGAGCTAGAAATTTTCGATGTCCTAACCGGAGCATTGCCTAATCTGCGATTCTCATTGGCCTTAGGTGCTTTGCTCAAGGAGCCACGGTGTGGCACCTGTCTAGCTTCACCATTAGGCCTTCTATGACTATCAGTGATTGCATTTCTTTGAGTCTGCTTCGCGGGCCTGTCTTTTCCCGATTTTGCATCTATTCCAGGCTCAGGCTTGGGAGATGACAAGTTGTGATACTGAGCAACATAAGGCTGTAAATGTGGATGCCTCAACAGCTCATCGGCCTGTGACGCGAAATAACTGAGTTAACTGATTGGGACTAAAATGCTGAGATATTGATGGATTCACCATGACTAACCGTTGGTCTATGTTGGGGATTTTTCCTCAGCATGCTTCTGATTAACCGTTTTCTGTAAACAAAAGTATCAAAAAATCCCTTAAAAACAATCTAGATCTCTTCCATTGGAGGGTGTATTTTAGTAGCCATTCACTTACAATGCAGAGGAATATAGGTTTGGTATTGGGGAAATTGTTGACCTACTGATTTTGTTCACAAGTGCAGCAATATCCTGTTTTTACCAATGCTGAAAGAGATCAGGATTAAAGTTGAGAAAATGAATGACTGAGATAATTTCTATGAACTTACAGTTGCGCGAAACGGAGGTTGATGAGTAGCAATCTCAAACATACAACAACCTGAGTTAAGAATAGAGATTCAGTTTCAGTGAAACCAAATCTCCAAGTTTTTAATCTTCAAGAACATGGTTGATGAATTATGTTAAAAAATGTAACAGTTACCTAGGGACCAGATGTCAGATTTATAACCATAGGGTAGATCTGCAAGGAGCTCAGGACACATATAGTTTGGAGTGCCCACAACCTTGTACAAACAAACAAGATTCATATGAACTAATAATCTAGACTCTATCACTCGTATGTACATCGTAATTGAATGATGCTTTCACTAAAGCTCTCAGATTGAGAGTAAATGTGGGAAGAGTACTAACTGAAGAAGCAAGACCACCATTTGTTAGAATCTTTGCAAGTCCGAAGTCCCCTGCATACGCGTACAAATATATATGAAATATCATAAGGCGAAAGACAATCGAGTTTTTCAAAGTTTCCCTCCGTTCTTACCTAGTTTGATCTCGTGGTCTTTCGTGAGGAAAATGTTGGAGCACTGAAATTATTAACAACAATCAGGCAGTAGAATGAGAGCACGAAAGGTGAACCTTTTTCTCTCTCTCATACCTTGAGATCCCTGTGAAGAATTTGATTAGAGTGAAGGTAGTTGAGAGCTAACAAGAGCTGAGTCATCCATTTACAGATTTTCTGTTAGAGAAACTGCTAGCATTAGATATGCATCAACATTCAGGCTTTGATCATCAAAAAACAAGGTTACCTCTTCGGAAAATAAGGCCCCCTTAGCTTTTTTGATCATCTTAGCCCTGATACATTCAAACACTGTTAACTATCATACTTAATCCTTGCTGGCCAGGCACGAGAAAACAGCGAAGAAACACCAAATCGGATGGATTTTTTTATTAATAATATCATAATTTGTTGAGCTAATTTGATAGATGCGCGTCGGACTTACATATCTCCTGCTTCACAATAATTTGTCACTATACAGACTGAGCCATCCTGGTTCATTACAAAGTCCATCTCATTAAACATCTCATGTACCATAACTAAGTAGTCATTAATTGTTCTCATCTGCGTACCTTCTGCACCCACGCATCTTTAAATCACACAATATAAGGATGATTCAGGTTTGCCATTAGGTTCATCTGCAAGAAGAATTAGATTCAAGAATCAGATTGAGAAATTTCAGTCCTTTTTCGTCTTCTGCAATCTTCAGTTTAAGTCTCTATAATGTGACGAGAAGTTTGTTAACATTGGTAGGTAAGTCGATACTTTGGAGAAAGGAACACCAATAAACATCATCACGCGTGATGTTAAGATGCATGAATGGATCTGTGTCCGGAAATGGCTCAAACAAGCGAAAGCCACTCGAAACATGAGAAACAACTATCAAGGTTCTTTCATCGATCTTTGTCCAATATTTTCACTTCCATTTAATCTCAAACAATCATATAAAATGAATTCAGGACCTAATTAGGTAGGAACACTCTGAAAACAAGAAACATCATCAAAGATGTTGAGGTAGATAGGCCTAATAAAAACATCAAAAAAGTTGGATCACCAACCTCTTGATGAGCAGTACGCTGTACTTTCGCGGTTTGTCTAGCCAGCCGAATCTTCTTCAGCACATACCTACATTGAAAAACAAACTTCCAATATGAAGGTTTTATTGAATTCTCTTATCCCCATAAGAAAATGCAACAAGAAACAGCCCATCAAAAGTTCTGCATTTTACTGTCAAACACTTGACAGAAACCATATTTTTACCCTGAAAGACCATTTTGCCTGATCAGAAAGATGAACAGAAAGAAAGTGCTAAAGATTCTTACTTCTTTTTCTCCTTCTTATGAAAAGCAAGTACAGCAGCTCCAGAAGCGCCTCTGCCAATCTGCTCTCTTACTTCATAATCTTCCATCTTTTCAGTTTTCTGCTAAAAGGTCACCTAAAAACCATTAAATAACTGAGCAGAAGAGCTTGTAGCTTGCATTCAATGGAATTAATGGCGAGATCACAGTAAATATTCTGGTGGAGCCGGATTTCCAGACATTCAGCATTCAATGGTTCTGAAGAATCATGAAAGTACCATGGAAAACCAACATGAATGCATTGATTGCAACACACAATTATGCTAGCACGTACACGTAGGAGCGTGTGGGCTGAAAAAAATCATCAAGAAAAGTGTGAAAATGATGATGAAATTTGCACCCATGATTTTAAGGCAAGGAAATACTATTGCAAATTATTTGAAAAGCAAAGTTGTAATCAAGAAAAGGTGTTGTGACAACTTGGCTTGCTTGTTTCTTACTAATTTTGGTGTTATGATGACCATTTCGTGTTTGTTGGTGGGTCGTTTTCGTTTTAGTGGGAAAAGGTAAATACATTTGTGCCGAATCATATTTGTTTACTGATTTTTGATTTGGACTGCCAAATGTGAAAAAAAAAAAAAGCTTTGGTTAAATAATGTGATTGCATTGGCATCTGGAATTGAAATTTTCGACGTTTATTTTTGGATTTCAAAGTTTTATGTGGGATTCTTTGCCTGGGCTTCTTTTTTGACAGAATCATCGTGATGCAATATCTTATTCTTTCATATGATGCCATTTTTTGTTATAGAAAATGAATTTGGATTGGACCACAGTATAAAATAATTCATCTCAATCATTATTTCATTAATCAATGGTATGTATTAAGGAATACAAATTCTTGGAAAAGACAGCATTTTCATAGGTATATGGAAAGACGAGATTGAATTAAAATTATAGAAAGTTAAAATGTTTTAGTTGCAATAATAAAATTTTATTATTCAACGTGAAATAGTTATAAGTTTATGATCCGATTAAGGTAACCCAAAAATTTTAGAGTGTTGCTAAATCACCCTTTGTATTTTACTAGGTTACGCCCTACTTAATACACATATATGTATTATTGTTATTATCTCTATATCTTTATTGTAGTAAAAATTGTATTTAGGTGAATGGGACAAAAAAATTAGGTTAGAAAATTTCGCTCTCTCCTTTTCTCCATTCCGCCTCTTTTCGAGCTTCACCGGCCGCCGTAAATTGCCTGAATATCGCCAGAAATGTTAGTTCTGCTCTTTTATTAATGAAATCCGAATTTCTCGCCAAAAATGTCACCTTAATTTTGAAGTTTTTTGCCTGAATCTTGTAGTTTTGATTTGTTTGTAGTCGGATTTTGGGTTGATTTTTGATGTTTCAGTTTGGTTTTTGGGAGATTGATAGATGGGGAGGGGCTGGGTGGCCGAAGAGGTGGGAGAGGTAGGAGGTGTGGGTTGGGCGGGTGGGAGAGGTGACTGGCGTTAGGCTGGGCGGGCGGGCGGGAGAGGAGAGAGAGGTAGGAGACGTGGCAGGGGCTAGGCTGGACGGGTGAAGGAAGGGGAGGACGGTAAATGGTGGGGACGGCGGGCTGGTGGGGAAAGCACTAGTGATGACGACGAGCTTGTAGAGGAAGGAGAGGGGGGCGGTTGATTGGGTTTAGAATTTTTAATTTAAAATAAATTTTATTCTGAAAATAATTTAAAATTAAATATTAAAATATGAAGACAAAATTTAATTATATAGAATAATTTAAAAATATTGTTCAGATTTAATTCAAAAATAAAAATAATATTAAAAAATTATTTATTGTTAAATATAATATTATAAAAATTAAATTTAAATTAAATACTTCCGCTGTCCCAGTTTAAGCTGCATAGACTCTTTTTTTTACGGTGTTTAAGAAACCGTTAATATGTTAAATTATGTATAGTAACAACAAATAAAAATTTAATATTTAGAAACTACTTATTACGATGAATCCAACGATATCACATATGATAATATTATTGTTTATATATTTATTCAAATATATGGTCAAAGTTTTGCACTGTTGACTTGTCAAATAGTAAATTTGCAGTTTAAGTTGGGACAGATGGAGTATAATATTCTGAAAATAATATTTAAAAATAATTAAATTATTTTAAAGTAAATTTTGATGATAATTCCTTTGAATTATTATTTATTTTGTAAGTAATAGAAATAAATAATTTTTTGCATAGAAAATATTGAATGTTTTGTTAAGAATTTGTTCTTTTATGTTATATTAACATTTCATTATACATAATTAAATATGTAATTTATTATTTATAACATATAAGATTAAAATTACATGAGTAGTTTAAATTTATATTTTTGCTTGTGATGATACATTGACAATATGAATATAAGTATACAAATTTATGAAATTATGTATGATTATTTTTGTAAAGTTAACATTTTATTTTTATGTGTGTTATTATATTTCTGCTAAAATTAAGTAATTATTAATATAATAATTTTATTTCATATATTACAGCTGATAAATGACGGCAGACCCATTGATAAAGGGTGATATATACAAGAAAGGGGGATTAGTGCGTCGGCCAAACAGGCAAGACATAGTGTGTATGTCTAAGAACAACTACAGAAAATCGTGCAAGATCACGAGGTACCTATTGAGTCCTTTCTTCTAGGCTTAGTGATGATTTTGATCAAATTCCAACTTGGGATGGTCCGAAACTCAACATTCTCACTAAAGGTGGAGTTTATTCATTACGTGAGGAAGAAAACTGGCAATCATTGTTGCAATTTCAGGTTGGGGATTAAGCACCCATCTTTAGCCTGCATGATGGTTGTGGTTTAGAGCTACCACTATACACCGAGAACGGGCAGGGTACATGCAATATGTTCCCCCTAGTGGCCCAGCAGCGACGAGTTTGCAAGTGGAGGTTGAAATTCCATCACCTCTAGGTGGATGAAGTAGACATATATACAGGAATCGAGCTAGTCGTTTTGCCTAGTTTTCAGGTGGATTGTGCAATGTTGGTGAGGCTGGCACTGATAGGGCTGTTAGGAACACGAGAAAACATGTTACTGATGAATCATGGCTTGTGCGTGGGCCGATGAATGGTGGCCCGCAAGATTACCTTATCATACCCAACTTTGGAGGCTATGTCGCAGTTGATGTTTGGAATGGTATAGAGCGAGGTGTGCTGAAATGCCATAGTCGTGCAACTCTTTGCAATCGGCTAATCACTACACTCCCGGATTGCAACGATGTTGTTTAGGCCAGGATACGTGCGACTGGGTTGTCGCACCTTCCCCAGATTATGTTCAAGTACCTTGACATGGCGTTGATATCTGCTTTTGCCGAGAGTTGGAAACCGGACACGTACTCATTCCACATGCCTTTTGGGGAGATGACAGTCCTATTACACGATGTTGAGATGATTCTCGGAATTCCTATTGATGGTGGTTCTATTAATAGTACTATTTTGGCGGAGGCTATTCAGGAAGCAAGTGCTAAACTGTTTGGGAAAGATGTGAAGTCCTTCCTGTGGGAAGACTGGAACGAGGGTAATATTGATGGTAAAGCATTGATGGTCAGGTGTGTAGTAGTGGGGATAACTTCCAATTCATGTGCTACATGTTGACTTTTTCCCCTCAAATCTCTTTGTTGATAAAGCCGAAACTAAAGTTAGAGCCAACTTGCCCCCTGTAGCTTATTTGCAATTGTCCTGGGGTTCGGAGACCTTGACATATATGTATTTACAGTTAGGAATTGCCTCTAGATCCAAGGCTCGCGAGCTATGTGGATGTTGCACGCTGCTGCAAGCATGGATCTACGAGTACTTTCCCATACATCGCCACCTCATCCGAGACGAGCCAACCGGTGGAACTTTGGAGAGAAAATGAGGAAAGATACTCAGCATCTTGTGACCATCAGACATCAACTAGATGTTGTACAAGCTCATCATGTATAATTATCATGTTTTAAATTTATTGTGAGAATTATAGGTAGATTGGATACCATATAACTGTTACAATTTTTGGCAACTATGGGTAGATTGGATGCCATATAGAAATGACGTGGCTAGGGATGAGAAAGGGATGGCTCATTACTGCGGCTTGATTCGATACCTTGAAGTAATGGAAGGGTACATGCCTGAGCGGGTGGTTCGCTAGTTTGGTGTCGTGCGGGGTATACCGTACAACATTATGATTGTGCCAAAACCTTGCGCCAGACCCGCTGATCCCTCAGGCTATTCAGTGACCTACTCAGGGAGGATGCAGTTGACGTTATGGGACATGTTTAGGGCATGGAACCACAGTCAGGTAGTCGAGTTTCCTATTTCCACGAGTCCATCTGAATGTACTTTGGATTAAGAGGATTGGTTCACGACTATTTCTCACCTATTGATAATAAATCATGAACATGATGGTACCAGATGCAGAACAGATCCAACCAATCTTTATCTACTGATAAGTCTTATTTAAATGTTTGCTTTAATTTTATTAAATCTAACTTATTGAATATGATAATACGTGTTTCCTGTATCTCAATTTTTGAATGATATGATAAGCGACTTGGATCCGTTTGACTCTACAAACATTCATGAAATACAACTTCCACATATGCAGCAATTGTTGGCTACCTGGATCTATCGTTGCGAGGAGTACCATAGACGCCATGGTTATGATCCCATTCCCTAAGATATTGGTTCATTTATGTACTTCGTACTATTTGTTTATTTTAGTTCATTTATGTACTCCGCACTATTTTCTTATTTGGTTCATTTATGTACTTCAAACTCTTTTATTGTGTTCAGTGTAATTACCCTTGTATGATGCAATGCAATTCATTACATTCATAGCATATAAAAGTATTTTTCAAAAGAATATGCACCAAACACATTTTGTAAGAATAATAGTCTAAGATAACTAATGGGGTTTGTTTTAAAAATACATAACGTGCTTCCATTAATTATGGTTGCGTGTATGTTTTGTTACAAGCCTCCATCCTCTTACAAAAGGGTAACTCCCAACCAACAACATCCGACTTTCTGCAAATCGTCTACTGGTAAGCCACAGGGGGCATGAGATAGTTTCCCTTGACATGTATCCTTACAAAATGGTCTGCATTGCGTACATATATATGTGTAGCTTCCTTATTGTTCCCTCCTCGCTCCCGCCAACAATAGTATATAGACCCAGTCCCGGTGATGTAGTATCCTACTACAATTTTTTTGTAGTAGGTGGCTATAGGAAACATATCCGCAATTACCATAAACCAATGTTCACGCCCACATTGACCTTTGGAGTGTTTTATACGGGTCCTGGCCAATTCAACATCCTCCTTCAAACCGTATATGGGAACATAATTAGCCCAATGAGTCGATAACTCGTAAAATTCCGCCTGACGTACTCCAGATCAGTCATTCTCACCATATGCATGGAAGCCATCATCGATGCATCTGAAGCCACAGTTTCTATCACTCTTCACATTGTTCCAGCCCTCGATGTAACACCTGATAATGTGGGGGACACTTTCAAGATAGGGGAATGTTGTTGCGGGAGAAATATTCCGACCAGAACACATTATTTTCACCGTTACCGAGTGATATTACTATGAAATTAAAATCACATAAATACTGACCAATTGGTAGACTTACCATGTCAATTCTCTCACCCTGATGAACCGCGGCCCAGTGACCTCAAACTACAGGGTTTAGGAGATGACCCGTACCGCCTATTCACGTGCTCGTGGTAGCTCGGTGACTGCATAGTAGATCTTGACAAGGGGACCTGCTCGCTTGGTCTACTGTGTGTCCTCGTAACATTATCCGACTTTTCAATCTTGCAATCCTCTGGATGCAATTGCTCCTATATGTAGTTAGAAACCTAATGGAGAACTGATAGGTCACTACTACCCAGCTCATCCAATTGACTATTGAACAATGCTTGGTCCTGATCAACCATGGAAATATTATTCGTGTTGTGCGAGTCATCACCCAATACCAATGTCTTAAACGCTAGATGAATGTCGTCCAAATACAAGGGAATTCCTTGATCAGTTGCCATGTGCATGACACAAGCACATGGTATTCTGTGAGCCGAATGCAGTACACAACCACAATATGCATAAACATGTGCTCCAGCTGTTTCCATCCTTATATGCTCAGCCATCAATTTATCTAGGAAATATTTTGACACATTACTGAGCAAGTTGTTGAAAATAACTCTACGGTGCAATATTCCAGTGCACGTTCTTGATTTTTTGAGGGTGTCCTTGATCATAGTAATCTGCTTGGCTATCTACAGGTCGACACGCCTCCATATCGTATCCAGGGAACCCGTAGATGTTTGTAACCACCTTTTCAATAACGAATGTGCATTTTCAACACGATGTGTAGTTGTGTTCCCAAAATGAAGAAATCCATTCGTCCATGTTCGAAAATTTTTCTCCTTATGAGGGTTGAGCCATTTGTCTCCACGTAACTAATAACACTCCAAAACCAACCAGCCCTGAAAACTATCAAAGTTGTTTCGTAGCAACGATGGTGGAGGCATTGCAAACCCGTGACCATGCATCACTTTTGAAGGATGCCCCACTCCTCTTACTCCCTATAAACACAGTAACACATTCCTCCACATCCTTATTAATATGCCAAGTACAAAGCAAAGGTTTCGAGTCTGGAAACACTACCTGAATCGGCTTAATCAATCCCAACTCACGATCTGTGACTACCACCTTAGGGAACGCTCCATCGACAAACAAGCTTCTCAATGCGTGAAGAAACCACTCATAAGTATCTGCCATTTCTTCGACGAGAATGGCATAGGAGATCAAGAAATTCATGTTACATGGAGACATGCCAACCATCTCAATGAAATGCATTGTCGTATCGACTCACTTTGTATGTTGAATCGATGGCCATAATCCATGGATAAGTTTGAAATGCCACAACAGCTTCGGGATGAGCCATGAATAAATGGGTTAAATTATCATCAATTGCTGAACAGTGACTAGTAACATACCCGTTGGAGGTGGCAAAGTGCAAACAATTCTCAGCTGTGTTGAGCTCGCCTCGCCTTTCACTTCCGTAAGCCGATCACTCATCATATACGTGCCTAATAGTTTGATCCAAGCCCAAATATGAACGACTGCGTAGGAGCTGTCTCGGCATCCGTCAAGTCTCTTATCATTTTATGCCTCAGCAGGGAAGCCGCTACTCTGTCAATTCCCTTCAGCGTATATTGAAAATTGGTGGTTGTGTGTCCTTCGCCGAGAATCCTTGCATGTTTTTATGTTCCAACTCCCCTCCTCCCCTATGTTACTCTCTCGTATGACAATCATGAAAAGGGCAATAACAACTTCTTGTCGATGTGTTACTTCTTCGGACAACATCCGAATCGATCATATCGACCACTTTTCATTCCGACCCCGATTGAAAATACAATATATCCTTTGGGGCACATTCTTATTTTTCTTGTATGACGACATGAAAATTTCAAATCCTTCACGATGGACAATCTGTTGTAGGTACAAATAAGCTTCCATATGACCAAGAAACACATCTACAGTCGCGAATGTCGAGTAAGAATTCTCCCTTGGAACCGCTTCATATGAGTCATCTACATCTTTAAATAACATTATATATCATATAATTGTTTTCACGAAAATATAATGCCAAACACAATAATGACATACATCATATAATAACTAATAAAAAAACACTTACACATTTTTTTATAAATTATTTTTGTAAAAATCTTTCGCTCTAAATGAAATGTAAAAACATGTAGTCTATCATGAAATTAAATTGACATAATTTTCATATCAGTGATGTAACATAGTACCATATTAAATTCGACATATTTCAACATAGTACCACTAAAGCCACCTACATGTATTTAAATTAACATAATTCTCACTACTAGCAATGAAATGTTAAACCACATTATTCTATAATCACAGTCATAACCAATGGTCTATACATCTTCTAATAAGTAATAAAATACATCTACACATTTTCATAACTTAGTTATACAAATTTTATTTTATTTGTACCAACTTTTCTCAAAATTAGTAAAACCAAATTAAATTTTGTTATACCATCATTAGTAGAACCATATGTTATATGCTATATTTTCTCATTAGCCTACCAACAATTCCCAACACATTATTAAAACTACTCTACATTATTTTAGTAGGACCTTTATAAATTTTGTTACTTATAAATATAGAAATAACATATGAAATAAAATATTGTAAAATTAACATAATTTTCACTACTAATCATAAATTTTATAACCACAATACATTCATGATATATATTGTGTGTGTATATCATTCTTATGAATGATGAAAAAACAACTATATATATTATTACTTATTTTTTTGTAAATTCTTCATTTAACTAAGATATAAAAAGGAAATAAAATATTAATTAAAATTAAATTAAATTAACATACTTTCAACTATTAGTGATGAAATCTATAATAAAATTAAATTCAATATATGGAGACATCCATAGACAGTGAAATGTTAAACAATTAAATATGAAATCAAAATAAAATGTCACAACCATTAATGATGAACTAAAATATAAGCCTCTATTTAGACAACTAATAAATCATAACTTTAAATATTAGTTATTACAAGAAATTGTAGAAAATACATATCTAAACAACAATTAAATAAAAAAATATCTCTAAAGAAATGGAGCTTCCAACATTCAAATTTAGAGTAAAAATGAGTATTTTTACACAACAAGCGAGAAATTTACTGCCTATTTTATAGAAAAAAAATTAAATATTGGACATTAAACATGGACAAATACGAGTTGGGCAAAGGAGAACCGGGAATGGAAAGGGAGAAGGCAAAGGAGAACCGAGAATGGAGAGGGAGAAGACAAAGGAGAACCGAATCTGACAAAGGAGAGCGGGCCAGGGTTTGGGAAAAGAGAGCTGGAAAAAGAGAGCAGGTCGGGGTATAGGAAAGAAGAACAAAAAATGAGAGCAGGAAAAGGGAAAGGGAGAACCGAAGGAGAAGGGAAAGGGAGAACCGGGAAAAGAAAACCGGCTAGGGCTGGGAAAGAAGAGCCTGGGAGAAGGGCAAGGGAGAACCGGGAAAAGAGAACCGACAGGGGCTAGGAAAGGAGAGCCACACCGGTCGGAACCATGCGAATGACAGTCGGTGCAGGGCGACAAGAATGGGCAGGGATAACATCGTCTAAGGGGCAGATATGATAGGGATGGAGAGGACGGGGATGACCAGGAGGAGATCTGAGGACGGGGAGAACCAACATGGATTGGCATAATGGTAGGGGATGGCGAACCTCGCTGGGGGGGGGGGCGGAACACGCTAGAGAAGACGCCGATGGAACCCCTACACCCGATGACCCCCACTGCCGGCGAACAACTCTACCACCGGCAAACTCCTCCCTCCGCCTTGTTTTACATCTATTAATAGGTTTTAAATTATTTACTAATCATTAGGTTTTTAATTAATTATTGTTTATTATTCCCTTTTATTATTCTTTAAATTAAATTCAAAATGCATATAGTATTTCAATCGTACAAATACAAGGCGTGATTTAGTAAAATACATGGTGTAATATAGCGATTCACAAATTTTATCTTGATTTCTTCTAATTTGTAGTTTAAATCTTGATCTTCCATAACTTCTGGAAAGATCATTTTTTCAAGAGACAGACTCATTAAGGAATAGCAATAGTATGTGAATATTACTTCTGCATAGACTAGAATCCTTTTCCTTTATGATTCTTTATAGGTCTCTTGTACCTCTATACTCCCTATGTCCCATAATTATTGGCATTTTTTCTTTTTCAAAGTGATACTTGGTAAACTTTGACTCTAAATATAAACTAATATACATATAATAAAAATATCAGGTGAGATATTGGCACCGTTTGACATTGGATTTTTTATTGGTGTTTTGATTAACTTTTGGTGGTTGGTGGTCCACTCGGTCAAATAGCATATGAATACGAAAAAAGTTTTAGCTGTTTGGTTTTTTCACGTAGCGTTTTTGCCGAATACAAAACTCTAATAATACTAGCGTTTGACTTTTACTTTTAACAAAAAAATTTAAACCTTTTACCTTTTTACCTCTCTCTATGCCAATGATACTCCATTAACATACACCATCATTTTATGTGTTTTGAATTTAAATTTAACTTTTTTACCGATATTTTTTTCGATTTAAACTTTATAGTTAAATTCTAATGCAATTAGGTTTATTTTCTCTCTCTTATTTTATTTATCCTTCACTCAATCTAATTGTAGATGGGAGAACATTAGTTTGATTAGTGTATATATAGAATTTTTAAAATTGTAAAATTTAACCTTGGTAATAGTTTTAAAATTTTAAAATTTTAAAATTCTAGAGTTTTAATGTTAAATAATTTAAAATAAACTTTACTGATATTAATGAAAATAACAATAATAAAAAATATAAAATAAGTTTATAAACAATGAATTGTCGTCATGTTCTTGAATGTCATTTTGCATAAATGGCTAGCAGCCAATAGTTACATTTACTAAACATTTTTGTAAACAGCTAATGGTTAAACAACTAACACAAACCGCTAACATAAACAGTTGGTCAAACCAGCTAAATGAAACAGCCAACTGCCAACTGCCAACTGCCAATAGCTGATTGTCAAACAGTGCCATTGTTAGATTTATCTTAAAATATATTTTCAAAATAACAATTTTTTATGGAAAATTGTTATATGTAACTAGAGATGTTGACGGTCAAACATGATCACTGAAGACCGTGACAAAGTAAATAGGCCAATAATCTTGGAACTGAAGGAGTATATTGTAACCCAAATTATGAATACAATAACAACATTATTCCCTGACTTTCTACATGGTATTTGAGCGTAAAATCCCGAAACCTCCAAAATCCTTAACCCTAATTTTTTTCCTACCTCATTTCGTGAGCCGCCGCCAACCGCGAGTGTCACTCACGCGCCACTGTCCTCACCACTACTTGTCGTCTGACTTTAAACCATGATCACCTTTGCATTTTTATGAGCCATTGCTATCATTCAAAGTTCATTTTCCGCTCACACATTTCAGTTTCGCCACCATGCACTACCACTATCGTTCTCTATGCGCCGCCGCGTCAATACCCTGCCACCGATGCAATCTGCTGCTACTGCTGCTACCGATCCGATCTTTTCTGCTTTGTTGTAACCTCTGAATCTGAATTTTAATCCGCCCACGCTGCCGCAGAAGGTGCTCGCATTGCCTCCGAAGCAGATGCAAATAAGCTACAGAATCTCAATCATGCCAATGTTATTGCAGTTTTACTCAAGAACTTGAAATTGCAATCTGGCATTAGGAAAACTATACTAGTTGGCGATCAAAAAACTCTCCCTACTATATTCATCCTTCAAATGGTCATGGTCTTGCCATTTGTCCTGTTATTCTGAAAGGTGGAGAAAACTACATTGAATGGACCACTGCGGTTCGTAGTGCTTTGCTTGCTAAGAAGAAACTTGGTTTCATTGATGAAACCATTTCTAAACCCCCGGCTGATGATCCTAATTATAAAGATTGGCCCGGAGTAAATGTTACCCTTGTTTTCTAGATCCTGCAGACTGTCGATCTATCTGTACGATCTTCAGAGAACTATTTTTCTACTGCTAAAGAATTATGTGATGATCTTGCTAGACGTTTTTCTCCTGGTAATGGTAAAACAATTATGCAGATGCGCGACAATATTATCAAATGCTGCTAGAATGGTCAGACCGTTGACATATACTTCATCAAACTCAAGAAGTTGTATGGTGACTACAACTCTCTTCATCCTTCTTGCGTTTTCTCGTGTGAAGCTTTCAAACCATTGTGCATAGGTAACGCTGCCGTTGCTGCCATCCATAGCTATGAGAAAGAGATGATTTACCAATTTCTGCTCGGTTTGGATAATGGCTATCACACCATGTGATCCAATGTCATGACTTAAGAAATGCTCATGCACATTTATGCTCTTGCGTGTCAGGAGGAGAATCACAAAGATGTCATGCAGTCTCGTGAACCTTCAACTGATTCCATGGCATATGTCGCTCGTCGCTCGTAACCTTTAGGATCTTCACCTGGAGCTCCACTGCAGCTGAATGCAAGAATTTTGTTTTACGCATTGTAATCGCAATGGCCACAACAAAGATACATGTTTCAAGCTCATAGGTTATCCATAATGGTTCACGAAGATGAGAGGAAGAGCCAATGCTGCGAAGAACACAATGCCAGATCCGCCGGGCGTTGTGACATCGCCACCAGGATTTGCGACGGTCGCGGCCTCCGGCTCTCCTGCCCGATTTGATTTTGGTCCTACTTTGTCTGATGACCAATGAAGTACGGCCCTTAATTTATTTAATTAGTTAAATTCTCCTTCTAACCATGGGTCATGTAACCATACTTTATCTTGGATTTTTGATTCGGGAGCCTTATATCACATTACTGGTGGACAAAGGTTCTCTTATTGACATTAGTACTGCTACCTACTCTATTAATGTTCCAATGCTTGATGGATCTGTATCGTTTGCTATACAATATGGTTCTTTACATTTTGGAGATATCACTCTTACTCTTGTACTTTATATCAGTGGCGGAACTAGACCAAAATTTTAGGAGGAGCGGATGTTAACTAAATTTTACCGGGGCGGATGTTTCCAAAATGTATATATACCCCTTCAGTCGCCGAAGGTTGGGGGGCAACCGCACCGCCTCACATTTCTTCCTGTCGATTGCGAAATTGTGGAGTAATATCGCAGTCAACAGATCAGAGTTAGCAACGATGAAATTTTAGCGAGGAGAGTCAGGGGGCGATGGTGGGCTAGAAATTGGAGATTTGTGCAAAAAAATAGGATTTGAGGAGAGGGGTAAAATAGATACTCCTATTTTACACTACATTCATTTTAGAGGGGTATTTTCATATTTTTATATAAAATTGACGAGGTAATTTAATCAACATTTCCAGCGAGGCTAGAGTTATATCAACACTGGAAAAAATTACGATTATGAAAACATTGACGATTATATAGGTACATTATTCTATTAATAATTAAACATTCTTTTGATTAACTATAATAATTTAAACTGTGCAAATATACTTGCTGATTTATTAAATGAATTCTTATAGAATTTTATTCAAGTGAAATAATTTTGGAGAGATGGATGGGGAATAAATCCATCTGTGAAATATGAACGTGTGCGTATATTAATTACACAAATGTACAATATATATATACACAGTCAAAGACAGAATCACAAAAGAAAAAAGATTCTATCTATGGTACAATTATATCACAAAATATCTCTACACTCCTCCTCAAGTTGGAGCATGAGGATCCTGAATACCCAACTTGTCCGGTAAACTCTGAAATGACCATTTTCCAAGCGCCTTAGTAAATAAATCAGCTGGCTGACTGGAAGTACCAATATGATAAGTAACAATCTCACCAGACTGAATCAAGTCACGAACAAAATG
>JAULKM010000007.1:15177558-15191996 GCA_032355605.1 Rubia tinctorum
TATCATCCATCCAACTATATTTGACGCACTTAATATTTATTTAAACTTATGGTAAATTGAGTGAGTCAATGAATTGGAGTCGAGGAAGAAAAAGTTAGAACGAGTGAATGAAATTGAAAGAATATTGTTAGGAAAAAAACTAATATAAATAAAAGAATGAAGACAAAAGTGCAAAAATGACCCTATTAAATTGAGAAAGTGCAGATATAACCGTGTAAAATCTGAAAGTGCAGATATAACCCTATGTTTTTTGTCAAATTGTGCAGTTATACCCATTTTGCACATTTCAGGCATTGACCAAAATTAAAAAGACAGAATTACCTCTTGACTAAAAACTAAAAAACGAAATGACAATTCTACCCTTTCTTTTTCATCTTCTTCATCTACATCGGAGCCGCCGCCGCCAGAATTACAGCCACGCCACCAACCCCTGCTCTGAAACCCAAACCAGCTCCACCGCTAGCCCCACAGCCTGAAAGCCACCCTAACCCCGCCATCAACCCGCCCAAAAACCCTAGCCCCATTGCCCCACCATCCCGAGAGCTCCGTCGCAACCTCGTACCGCCATCGTCGCCCTGCCATCCCGTCGCAACTAAAATTGCCGCCGCCGGTGCTGTTCTCAGCTAGGGCTAACGAACAAGGTCACGGGCACATCTGGGTGCAGAGCGCCTGGCCGCGGGCACCGTAGCAGTACTGGTTCAGGGAGTCCCCTTTGCCGACGACGGTGGCGTCGAAGAACGTTTGAGAAACGCTAGGCTTGATGAACAAGGTGATTGCAATGGCGATGAGGTGGATTGAGAGAGACTTTGAGCTGATGAGCACCGAAACCCTCCCTCCGCCATAAGCGCCTCCCAGCTCCGCTAGGCCCTCCTCCTCCCCAGCGCCGCTGGTCACTCGCAGTCGGTGCCTCGCTCAAAGACGAAGCAATTTATATCATACAATAGAGCGGCGAGATTATAACACACAAATTAAAGCACATCGACGACGGAGCCACACTCAGACCGATGGCGCAAATTATAGCACATAACAGAGCATCGAGAATGACAACAAAGTTGGATTCGACGAGTCGCGTTGGATTTTGGCTCGGAATTGGAGTGGCCCAGAGGGTGAAACCGAGAAAATTGGAAAACAAAATAAACAAGGGAAAAGAGAGGTGAGAATCGACGGGGAAGGTGAGAGTGGGAGAGGTGAGTTCATGGCAGAGAGGTAGATGAGGCTGAGTGAATAGGAAATGGGGAGAGTTATTCTTGTCTTTGCATTTTATTTCATTTTGATTTTTAATTTTTAACTCAAGGATATTATGGTCATTTCACTAATTTATGGCCAATTTGGTTGTTGACATTTTGGTCAACGAAATCCAGGGTTATATTTTTTGCACTTTCAGATTTTTACAAGGTAATATCTGCACTTTCCAACAAAATATAGGGTAAAAACACACTTTTTTCAAGAATAAAAATGGAAGTGTGCTACTAATAATTAAATGGAAGGAGTAAAACTGGGTGTGTTTGGTGAAGATGTGATTATATGGTTGTGTTTAGCAGTACTCTGCTTATTCCCTAAAAATAAATTTTGATTTTAAATAAATTATTTGTTAGCACGTTACCAAACAATGAAAAATATTTAGGTTATAAGTAAAGTAGTTTATAATCTCTGTCAAATACATCTAAGAAAAGTTACTTATTTTGAAAATAGGAAAAAAATCAGTTTCCACTTTTTCTCATAAAATCTCTTCTACTTTTAAAAGAAATAGTTTTTTAAAAAAAATTACAAAACATTTAAAGTTACTTTGCTTATAAGCAAAGCATGACGGTGTATTTGATGAAGTTGCGGTTATAAGCAAAACTAACTTATTATAAAAGTAGAGGGATACCAGATTTTAATATTTCCAAAGCATAATCTATGCTTTAAAAATAGTTCCTTTGTTCCACTATATTTGACATCATAGGTTCATGTGTTTTTTTGCAAGTTGAAATCTGTGGAGAAAATGAAATGAAAATGGTAAAAAGTTCAATGAGTAGTTGAGAATGATTCATTTTTACCATAAAATTAAATATGAAAATCTTAGAAAAACATGCGATTTCTTTTTAAAAAATTTGTGCCAAACTTAAAAAACATAGGAAGTAAGCGTTTCTTAAGAGTTTACCAAATACCAAAATCTGCCAAACTTATAAGCAAAGCATCTTGTAACGTATTACCAAATATACCTAACCCATAATCTCCTCATTCCAAAGAGGACTAAGATGGAATTTCACAAAACCGAACAAGGCTCACACGCGTAGCAAATAGAAATCCAACGCGCCTCACCTGATGGTAGTGATAATCAAAAAAAGTAATTATAAAAATCTTTCCTTTTTCTGTGTGAAACAAATACTCCGCTCTCCCGGAGTAAATAAAGACGAAGAAAAGAATTTAATTCCAAATTGGTCTCCAATAAATATCTTTTTATTCTCCCAAGCATTAACAAATCTTTCTTTCTCGCCCTTTCTTTCTCTCTCCCTCGCTCTCCCTCCGGCGATCCTTTGGCCTTCTCCGGTCAGTTTCAAATCTCCATCTTCTTGCATATTCAATTTTTTTCGAGGCTATATTTATCCCGGATCTGTTAATTACTGGATTGGGGATTTTTTTAGATTAATTTTTAGGTGAGTTTTTTTAAGGGGGAGAGATTAGTTTCTTTGAATTTGTGGGTTTTTGAGGGATTTGGTTTTCTGATATATGTTGTATATTAGAGTTTCATATAGCTTGAATTAGACTAATTGATGAGTTCTGTTACTTTTGGTTTGATACACTGTGTTATTATTGATTGATTAATTGGTTCTGGATCAGTTTACCTTTTTTTATTGGGTCTGCTTTTTCTCTGACAAAAAGATCGTGTCTTCATAATATTTTCATTGATTTTTATTTGGTTAAGTTTCTGGGGTTTTATTTTTTTGTGGATGATAAAGTTGGCACCTTTTGAAAATTTACAGTAATTAAGCTGGTAAACAACCCCATTCATGCGTTGGTGATGTGATTAAGGCTTGAAGTTAAAGAAAGACTTCCCCTTTTCTTTAGGCCTTTATCCTTGGAGTGTGCGAGGGCTGTTTTTTTTTGGTGGTATATTAGTCCAGTTTTATGACTATTGAGTTGGGAATGTCTGGCGCCAGGAATTTGGTGCCAGTGTTTGGGAAATATTTTCCATTTTGGCCTTTGGGTTGAGTTATGTGGGTTAACCCTGAAGTTGTCATGTTTGATGTTTCTTAATGTAGTTGTTGAGTGTATTAGTAGCATGGCCTTCGTGCGATAAGAGGCACCAGTGTTTTCTGTTTGTTCCTGTTTTATTTTGTTCCATTTCACGTATTGATTTACTATACAAGAATTCAGAAAAGATTATAGCTTATTCATGCATGTGTAAATTGATTACCTAGTCTGGTAGGTAGCTGACACATGCACCTGTCAGAATGTGTATTGGCTGAATGGTGGTATCTGGATTGCTTTTTAACATGCTAAGACATGGAGGTTCCTGATGGGGCTTGGTAGTGCATATTTATAATTCCATGACAGGGATGATTCTTGTTGAACTTATAGATGCCAGTCCTAATGTAGTTCTGTAAATTTGTATCAGTAAACTTTATGCTTGTTCCAAGATTAGCTGGGTTCTTACCTGTCTTTCCTGAGTGATGTTTCTTGCATAAAATACTGGGGGCATGATAATTTTAATCGTCTGGGCTTTTATACTTCTTTAATGCAGGAACTTGCAATATGGATCATGACGAGACAGGATGCCAGCCTGCCCCAGAAGGCCCCATCTTGTGCGTTAACAACTGTGGCTTCTTTGGAAGTGCAGCAAACATGAATATGTGCTCCAAATGTTACAAGGATACAATATTGAAACAGGAGCAAGCCAAATTTGCTGCATCGTCCATTGAGAACATTGTTAATGAGTCATCCAAGGGGAGTGGGAAAGAACCTGCTGTTGCTGATACTGTTATGCAAGCTGATCCAGTGGAGGTCCTGCCAATTTCCCTACCATCGCCTCAGGTTTCAAGCTCTGATGATGCTGGTGCACCGAAGGGTAATGAGGGCCCAAGCCGCTGCCACTCTTGCAAGAAGCGGGTTGGCTTGACTGGGTTCAACTGCCGATGTGGTTTTACATTTTGTGGATCACATCGTTATTCGGACAAGCATGACTGCCCGTTTGATTACAGGGCAGCTGCTCAAGATGCCATTGCAAAGGCTAATCCTTTGATCAAGGCGGAAAAACTTGATAAGATCTAGAAGGAAAACGGTGAACTCTAGCTACGTCAAAAGCTGTGCTTGTGGTCCGCGGAAGGGTGTTTCTTCTGCATCAGCTGCAGCATAGTGTGTTGGATCTCCTGTTTATAAATCTTCTATATTTGCTGGTTCGGTGAATGTCATTGTGATTAATTTCTCGTCATTTGGTTTATATGGCATTCTATCTGGTATTAGGAGTCTGTGTCTGCAAACCTACGAACAATCTGGAAAACATCTATCGACATTGTTGTGGTTACATCTATTTATTTCACGTCATCCTAAATGATGCAAGTTATTGTCTTTCAGTTATTATAATCACGATGTTTTGGTGTTGCATTGTTTGTTACTTGTGCTGCTAAGATTTTCTGTTCTACTAGTATCTGTTGGTGGTAGATACTATCATGTTAGACATGTAGACATTAACTTAAACTGAACGCATTACCCAAATGCATGAAACACTGTTAAGGTGTCGTGCGCTCGAATTTGTGGCTGCTTTGCTACTTTATATAGTGGCAAACTACTAGTACACAGTCCTGGACCTTCAATTGTTTGGAAGTTCTGTGCTAAAGCTGTCCAAAGTTGCTATAACCATCAACAGGGAGTCTGATTAATTTGGTTGATTTTATTGCTTACTAGCTCATATTTGCTGAGGGAGAAGTATGGTGATAATGGTAGTAGTAGGCAAGGTTCAAGTTGATATTTATGCTGTTTTTGGTAGTTTTTGTATGCTTGTTATCTAAGCATCAGCTATTTGGTTACAACTGATTCTGTTTCTTTGTTATAATTTCATCTTGGGGTTCTTGGTAGACATCTGGGGTAGAACGTTGATTGTTAGTTGAGTCATCCCTCATACAGTTTAATTTGGTGATTTGGGATAAATCTAATTTGGTGGCTTCGGTCGACTTTGTGACTCGATTTGTTGGTTGAGTAGTTGTGGTATGGTGTAGTTTCAAACAACATTGTTGAGTTGTTTAGTTCTCTTTTAATCCTCTCACCATTTTACTGATTAACTGTTTTGTAGGGGGTTCAATTTCCACTTTGTGAATAGAAAAATCTAAGTTATCAATTTGAGATACAGTTCTAGGGACAAAATCCTTATGGGAATTTGAAGGTTTAACACTATCGATGGAGACTTTCTTCAGAGCCCAACTATTCTTGTCTTCAGGAGTACCTTCTAGGCCATAGTGTGTGCTGATGTCAATTTTATTTGTATTAGAATACTTTTAAATACATTGCTGGGAGATTATGATAAGCCTCGTTCAAATTGCTAGGAGATTTTGTGCGACATTCTGCACGACATTAGCTAAAAGGGCGCCCCTAACTCAAACACCAAGATTTGAAGGTTTTATTCCCCCCCTCCATCCCCACCCCCACCCAATTGGTTGAAGTTTTTCTATTTCCGCTTTAGCACTAGATTTGAAATCGGCCAGCGAAGGGGCAAGAAATCGAGCTGGAAGATAGAGAAGAAAGTAGCGGCCTCGTTATCACGCCGATTACCGTCGGAGGAGGAAGTGACTCAGAGTCTCTCGTCTTCCTTAAAGTGCCCATTCAGATGCTAGAGTCAGAGCGATGACGCTCAGTCGTTATCACACGGAGAAGATGGAAACCTTCACGCAAGAACCATGACAGCGCACGACCACCGGTGGTGGTGCACAGTTGTTGGAGGTGGTGCACGGCTCAACACATATTCGTTGAAAATTGAAATGCAAGAATCTCGGTAATCCTTTCTCTAAGGGTGACTGGTGGAAACGATGCAGGTGTTATTCAATCGTTGGTCTCTGTCCAAATGAGGCGGTGGTGAGTTCAGATATGTAATGGCTGAACTAGGACATCATATTGGGCTAAAATGAACGTATGCTAGTTTTTTCTCTATTTTAGCCGGGCAGACTTCTTTCTGATTCTCCTTATGGTTCTAATACTTTTGTGCCCTTGCTTCAATTTTAGTTTCGTAATTTAATTTTATTCTAACTTTAGGTTCATCTTCTTCTGTTCTCTTTAGAAATAAAGCGTTTTGCAAAATAAGGGTCAGTTTTTGTGTAGAGCATTGGATTATGAGGTTTCTGCCCATTTATGTTCTCCAACGACCTTTTTAAACGGCAGAACTCGGTTGGCTTCCAATCTGCTCTCTAAAGTGTTTGGTTTAGGAGAAATACAAGTCAAAAGTAGTTCAAACTACTTACTTTTAGCGATTCCCTCTGATGTTAAAGAGTAAATTTGTAGATCACAACTGGTCTGGATAGGTTCATGATATTTAGATCGGCTATAAGTGATTAGACTCCTTTTTGACTGTTTTTCTTCTTCTCGAACATTCACACCCGTTCGGGTTAGATGCATTCATACATATAGAGAATGTTTGTTATTGTTATTGATATGAGTCGGGACATTGATTCGAGCTAATACCTTTGGTGGAGTTAGGTTGAGATTGGGACGTATTCACGATACAAGTGGACCACCTCATCCTATGCTACATCTTCCATTCATCCATCAAGGCAACCCAGGTATTGTATTCAATTGACCATATGCAACTCGGGTTCTCCCCCAACAAATTATGGTTTTTAAGTCTCTATACATCAGGTTTGTGTGGAGCAAGCTCTGATACATCATGTTGGTGTGGAGCTCAAGTGGAAGACTTACCCCACTCTGTGTGAGCCAGTCATGTGGGATTCCATCCCACCTTGTAATCGGTAGGTTGTTTTCATTTTAGTTACGGTGTTCTATAAGGTATCAGTTCATTAATTGTAATAAAAAGACACACTAGTAGTATTATTAGTTTATCAGCTAAAACTAGATCGACTAATAATGTTAGTTATGCATACAATATTTGTAACCCATTTCTATCTACTTGAACTAATTTTGTAGTTTTAGAAAAGAAAAACAGGATCCTACTAAACAAATGGGTGAACCATTAGGAAAAAGTATCTTATATGCGTGATAATTAATTAATAATTGTTGCACAAAATGTTTGAATCGAAAGTGTTGCGAAATATCTTTACCCAATCCTTCTAGGCAAGTCATGTGAATCCTTTTATCTTGTTCAGCGAGGGGAATTCTTAATTGGATGATGTAAATATGCAATCAGTAGGCACTTGTTAGTTTGTGAAGAACTAGAAAAAAGCAAAATGTTTTGCTATATCTTCGTTTCTGCACTCATGCTCGTTTATTTCCTTTTCTTTTTTTAATGGAAAAAGTTTTGAAAAATACTTTTATAATGCTCAATTTCTTAACTATGTGATAATATGATCTCGAATTTTTGAAATTGCCAAAATAATTTCAAGTTGGCATGAACTTGCGGTCAATGCTAGTCCATGGTGCAATTACCCAAAAATATATTGAATTTAATTTGATTAAAAAAAGTGTCTCCGTAATTCTCTATTTCTTCATATGTAACAATCTAGCCCCCGTTTTTTTAAAGTGTCGAAATACCATTTAGTTAACTTGAGCTTGTAATTAACGTCGGTTAAAATCATCCAATGCCGAAGGACCTAAAATCTCTAAAATTTAATCTTCTTGTTTTAAAAAAAGGATTGTCATTCTCGTCTAAATATTTTCGTCAAACCACTCAACAATCACTATTTTCATATAGCTGAGCTTCGGTTGTCCATCAATAACAATATATTTGAGAGATAGCTCAGCAAGCCATGAAATATGAATTCAAAAGAGGAGTAGGCTTAGACTTGAACGGCATAACACAAACAATCACATTAACTATGAGGCATCAGAATTATCGTCATCCACGTCATTTTCTTCCGAGGACTCAACACCGTCGTCTACGGTGTCTTGAGGAGTCATCCCGGAAGGACCAGTTTCAAAGTTGAGAAATCGACGACATATCCGACATAATTGCTTATTGCTAGGCCTTTAATTTTAGGCCCATAAAACATCTTGATTTCTCTTGTGGCATGGGAAGTGAGAAATATATTGATCCCCCAATGTGTTGGTGCTTGAAATTAACGGGCATGAATACAAATTAATGGTGGTTCTGGGTGGTGGTTTTGGCACGGGGGATGGAAAGCTAAGCAAACGAAGACTTGGGTGTACGATTGTATGCATGTGTTGTTTGTTAGGGATCGATTAAAATCTTTGGCAGAGACACAGAGGGAGATAGGATTGGCAGTGGCGAGGAGTAAGGAAAGTCAACAGTGGGGGGAAGTGGATGTCCAGGCGCTAAAGAGAAGGGTGTGTGGTGGTGCTGAAATTAATGGTGACGGTGTCAGTGGTGTAATGAGGTGCTATAGGGGTACCGTTAAGTTGGGTCACGTTTGTTGGTAGAGGTGGGCTACGTGGTGCTATGGCAATGTTGGTGGTGGCTAAAATCAATGATTTATGGTTGTCAAACAAACAAGTTCATTTTCGTTATTTGAATTTTTTACAGGAAAACAATGAGAGGTGTTAAGAGTTATACTAGCTTTCAAAAAACTTATAAGTTGGTGAAAAGTTATATGAGCACATTTTGAAAATTGGAGGTTTGATTATTCGTTCGAAAAAAGTTAGTCAAACTATCAAGAGTATTTGTGTTATTTATATTGCATCTCAGTCGAAATTTATCAAGTCAACGCTAGTAAAGGTTAAGAGGAATTGGGTTACTCTAGAAAATGTCGACCTAAACTTTATATAAACACTTTCATACAAGCTCGAAATTAAATTGGCACATAAGTAAAAAAACTAAGGGTAACCTATACGTTTAATTCTTTTATTTTTGAATAAAGTGCATTCATGCCCCCCGGTTCCTTGTTTAGTGCACATATACCCCTCAAATTTTTTAAACTGCACGTGTAGCCCTAGTTACCTATTTGTGCGCATATACCCCTCAGTTTTTCCAATGCTGATCTCCGACAATAGGGTTATATGTGCACTTTTGAAAAATTGGGAGGGGTGTATGTGCAATTTCAAAAAAGTGGGGGTTATATGTGCACTAAAAAAACTCATGGGTATAAATGCATTTTACCCTTTATTTTTCCAAACTCTATTGCAAGAGTTCCACTCCATTACTATTTGGATGAAGTTGCTCAGTTCAAATATGACCACCACCCAAACCAAGCATTTTTATTGGTGCTGGTGACAACAAAATATTTTACAAAAATATATGTATTCATGACAATCCTCATGTTGTATTTAGTGAGAGTGTGCTTATAAGTAAAACAAAGAAAAAATATCTTATTTTAAAAGAAGTGGAATATTACCTTATACTTCTTCCCTAAATATGCTTCATGCTTCTTGAAATAAGTATCTTTTAGGGCAAACAACTTTTGTGACCATTAAACTCTACTCATTGTTCACTTTTGCTAATCATTTTTTTTCTAACATTTTTGGCCATTCAACTTATCTAGTCATGGCTAGAGGTGTCAATTCGGGTTATCGTGTTGGATTCGTGTCGGGTTGGAAACGTGTCGTGTTGAAAAAGGTCGGGTTGAAGCGTGTTGATTTCATTTTTCGTGTTCGGTCGGGTTGGGTCGGGATACTGTCGTGTCGGGTTGAAAACGTGTTAGTTTTTTTCCTCGGGTTGAGTCGTGGCAGATCTAGTTATTATCGGGTCGGGTTACTGTCGTGTAATTTTTACACTTGGGTTAGGGCGGATCGGGTTAGAATATTGTCGAGTTAGATCGGATCAGGTTATTATCGTGTCATTTTTTGATCTGAAATTTTGTCTGGGTCTGATCATGTCTGTTATTTTTTTTAAATAATATTTCATATTTGATTAATATGTATTTTGGGTTGGTTCATTTTAGATCGGGTTATTTTTCCTCCCGATTAAATTTGGATTGGTTTAGGTTATGTTTCAATAATATTATTGTTACAGCTGCACTATTATCAAGTTTTATTTTGTTTTAACTTGTAACTTTCAGTTATACATTACTGGAAAACATGTATATAGGCGCGTTATGTCATTGTTGGGAGACCATATTGGTGTTAGAAAATTTATAGGCACCGGTAATTTGGTAAATGAAACAAAATACTGGTGCCTATGAATAAATGAACACCGGTTCATTGAATACCGGTTCCTATCGAGAAAAAATGTATGAATTTAATCTTTTTCAGCACCGATTTTAGTTGAATGATATATATAGGTGCTAATACCGGTTCCTATGACCGGAATAGTAATTTTTGCATTTAAAATTATGGTGGAAAAATATCTAACACCTATACCGGTGCTAAGATTGCATTTGATTTAAATTTTAAAAAATACTTTGAAGCAGCCCCACGCAGCTGCATTAATATTTCATAGGCACCGATATGTTGACGAATACCAGTGCTCGATACATAGAAAAATTCAAATTTTACAAGCTAGAATAGGAAAAATGGGTTTACAGTATGAGTTACTCTAGAACATCAACTAGCACTTTCCAACATTTCACCAAAAAATTGATTTATTTAATATTTTTATATTTTTGGCAACAATAACAAAAACCATGTATTTTGGAGCAATGGATAATAGGGCAACATAATTTTTTGCCACATTGTAATTTTCCAAAACTGCGCAGAAGTAATCAATGTTGACTTTCGAGACCCTTATGTTCGCCCATACATGCCCAAATTTCAAAGTAGCAATAAAATATTATTGAATTTCATTTGGGTGTAGCCAATTTTGTGATTCGACAACTCCAACTTTATTGGAGGGATCTAAGTGCAAGAAGTAAAAACTTTACTCGTAACTTCAAATTGAAATCCGCTCGAAAGTGATGCTAGCCTATATACCCCCATTGTATTTTTCAAGTACTTAATAAATATTTATCAACAATCGAACATAAGAACATATCCGTAATCATTTTTTATTTCCTTTTCTTATTTCGAAGTAATCAACTTTAAATTACTATAGAACATGTATTAGCACTTTCCAACATTTCACCAAAAAATCATTTATTTAATATTTCTATATTTAGGCAAGAATAACAAAAATAACGTATTTTGGAGCAACGGATAATGGGGTAACACAATTTTGGCGCACAGTGTAATTTTTCAAGACTATGTAGAAGTATTCAATGTTGACTTCTAAGGCCCTTATGCTCATCCATCCATTCCCAAATCGCAAAGTCACAATTGTACATTATTGAATTGCATTTTGGTATCACCAATTTTTCAATTCGACAATTCCAACTTTCTTGGAGGGACCTAAGTGCAAAAAAATTACTTGTAACTCCAAATTGAAAACCGCTCAAACGTGATGATACCCTATACACCCCCATTGTATTTTTCAAGTCCGTAACAAAACATTTATCAACAATTGGGTACAAGAACATATCCATAATGCTTTTCAATTTCTCTTTCTTACTTCTAAGTAATCAACTTTAAATTACTCTAGAACATATACTTGCGCTTTACAACATTTCACCAAAAAACTATTTGTTTTATATTTCTATATTTATGCAAGAACAACAAAATTTGTGTATTTTGGAGAGAAGGATAATGTTGTAACTTTTTTTGGGCCATAGCGTAATTTTCCATAAATATGTTAAAGGAGTTTTTGTGCCTACTATCTTAGTTGAATATTAGTGTTGAGTATTCATTGAATTCAATTCACTTTTTAAAAAAACTTTAATGAGTTAATGCTCAAAGTATGTGTTAATGTTTGGTGTAGTACCACTAACACTAACCAACTTAGGGAAGGAAAAATTTGCGGAATTAATGGGGCAAAAGTGCTTGTTTTGGAAAAAAATATAATTCTGCCAAAATTCAACAATTCTGCCCATTTGCAGTTTTTGCAGACTGGCACAAGGCATGGCATGACCCATTCTATATGAAGGTCTCGTGCCAGATTATCTTACAAGGGCCATGTACCTTACACAACCCATGCTTCCCAACACCTTCATTCTTCTAACACTTTTTCATCCAAATCCTATTTCCTTCTAACCACAAAAACGAGAGTCGATTTTAGGCTCAACAATCGACTAGAATTACTCACAAAATCCCTTTTCACATAAACACAAGCATGCAAAATTTAACTACCAAAAACATCAAAACAAAACAAGGCAAACCACTATATATTTATTGTCGTCCTCATGACTTATTTTTCATGCATTCTAATTAAAAAAATCCTACCATTGGGTCTCCGGAGTCGCCATCTGCGACCCCACCCCCAATGACATCTTTGTAAAGTGGCTTCCACAAAGTGTTACCCTTACCTTCATGCTCTTTGTCCACAATAGAGAGTGTATGTCTATTTTTAGCTAATGTCAACTTCTTAGCCATTTCCTTGGGTTTAGGAGGTGCCCTAGGAGATTTTGAATCCTCACCACTCTCCACCAACCGTTGAAAGTTTGTGAGCATAGAAAAAAAATCATGATAGAAAGACCATTATTAAACTCATGCATGGCATAGGTGTCATAAAATCATTTTCAAAATCAAAGCTCAACACATGATTTCTCTCATCACTCTCATCAAGGCACTCATCATCATCAATCATGAAAGGATCATCACATTGAACAAATTCATCACACAAGGTTAGGTCATTGCATGCAAGAGAAGAAATAGGTGATTAATCTTGGTTATTGTTCCCAAATGGACATATATTTTGGTCCTTGATGTTTATAAGAACGGTCGTCCCAATAAAATTTGGGGTTCACCTCCATTGTGCACTACATCAAGGACATAGAAGTCCGCCGGAAACAATAGATTGCCTACCCTAACCATAACATCCTTAACTATACCTCTAGGGATAGCTTGGGAATGGTCGGCTATCACCCTAGTGTCCCTGAGCTCACCTATGTCAAGATTCTCATATAAGCTAAACAAGATATCATTGATAGAGGCACGTAAGTCAATCATAGCATTCTTCATCAATTTACCTCCTAGAGAAATATGGATTAAAAATATTCTGGAGCCATCACACTTCTCAGGTATGTTCTTGTGAGCTAATGTGGCTACTTTCCTATTTTCAATTGACCTACTTTTCTAGTTGGTTTGTTCCTTATTTCAGAGCAAGCATTTTCCAAAAAATTAGCATATGAGGGAACTTTTTCGATGACATTAAGAATTGGAATGCTAACCTCAACCTTCTCAAAGACTTAGTGAATTTGAGCTTCGTTGGTTGCTACCATTGGCCTTCCCTGTAGAGCATTAGGAAACAGTGGCGGAGGGTTGACCCTTGCGTCGTTGGTGGGGAGATCCTTTGAGGGCTCCTCCCTAACTACTATCTCTTCTTCTTCAAGATTGGTCTTGTTGCTTTCCACAAATTTTTCGTCCTCTTGTGGATACCTCCTTCCCGTTTCTCTATTTCAAGGCACTCACATTGTGTGGATTCACCTCGGGTTGGGATGGTAGCTGATCCGCCCCTTCCCGAGGTCACTAATAAATAACATTTTCGCGGGAGATCTACTAACTCGAGAAAGGGACGACGATCAAAGATAGAATTTGTAGTGTTGCTCTCATTCCTTCTACTATACTACCAAGAATGGTAGATAATGGCAAGTACCGAGGGCATCCACTGAGATGCTAGGAATATAGTAATCTACTAAACACAACTGTGGTCGAGTCGTCAATCTGACCACGTGTTAGGAATAAATAGTGTTGTGAAAATAACCATTTGGGGGGATTTCAACTATCAAATACAAGCATGCAATAAACGAAATAAATAATATAAACAAGCACTATGGGAATATTTGCGTAACATGGTTGAAGTTATTTCGATCATCCATTTCATTAAATGCAAGAACTTAATCCTATTCAAGTGTTTGTGTCAAGCGGACAATGGTCAAAACTTCCCCCTATCTGTCACATAAAGGTGCGCGTATAAAATCTTCCACCAGCCTCGCCTCTGCAATTAGGGGAGTGAAACAACGGCTATGGCACATTGCGCAGGTCTGTTTCTCCCTGTGCAATTAAGTCCTGGGCGGAACACCACGAACGAAACTACCCCTAGGGCTAGAAAGACAAAGGAAGTAGCTGTCTTATTGATAACTTCTAGGATTAACAAAATAATCCTAGTTTGCTACCTAATCTATATCTACCCGCAAACCCTTCGGACCTCTTTGATTAGCTAACTAGATGCATAGTTGATCGGGAAGATAAACAATGGTAACCTTCCTGCACACGCCCAGTTTCAGACTATCGCACCTCAAGCGTATCTAGGTTTCCATAACTAGGGAGTAACAATAGTACGCCAACATGAAAGTAGAATCGATTGTGTGCCAACAAAGTGTGACTTTCATGCAATTCATAAGAATATTAAGAACAAGCCAACATAATGATCACAA
>JAULKM010000007.1:15192096-15211572 GCA_032355605.1 Rubia tinctorum
TAGAAGTGCTCCATGGACAGAGTTTATTGCATCTCTCCCTCCTACTTCCAGGAAATCCCAGACATGGACAAGAATATGCTCCATTGACTCCATGGCAATGGCACACTCCAGAGTCATTATTGGAAATGGAGCTTCCAATTTTTGGTCTTCCAATTGGACTGATCAGGGACCCTTACAGGATATCTGTCATTCGTCTTCAACACTGATTCCAGAGGACTGCACAATCTCCTTTTTTATCAGTAATAGGGATACTCTGATCCATCACATTTCTCCTTTCATTTCTGCTGATCTTTTGTTGGTTTTACAGGAGGCTACAATCTCCTCACATAGAGAAGACAGGTTGATCTGGAAACCACATATCAAAGGGTCTTTCTCCTTCAAATCAGCATACTCAACATTACAAGAGGTAAGAGGTACATCCTCTACACTGTCCAAAATATGGAAATGTAAAGCTCAGAAAAAAATCAAAATTTTTATGTGGAGACTACTAAACTGCTTATTACCATTTGAGAATGTTCTTTGCTTTAAGGGTTTCCAATTTGCATCGAAATGCTGTTTCTGTGATCATATAGATTCTGTTGACCATTTTTTTAATAGCTGTGATTTCTCTCTGCAAATTTGGTCTCAGATCCTTGGTTTGGTGGGAATAATAGATCAGGATTTCACCACCCTATGGGATAGAATCTCTTTCTACTACTCGTACACTGGCTTGCCTGAATTGCACTTAGAAATTATTTATAATATTATCTCTGTAACATGTTGGACCTTATGGAAGGCTAGGAATAGGTGCTTATTTGAGGAGGTTAAGCCTTCTGTGCTTTTTACTCTATACGAAATTAGAAACCTCATTTACTACACCTTCACTGCTAAACCTTTGTGTCCCAAAAAACAAATAGATGCTGCCATAGCATTCTCCTTCGGTCTTTCCCCGGTTCTGAAAATTCCCAGACCATCTATTATCCCTATAACATGGAAAAAACCTGTGTTTGGCTTCAAAATTAATGTGGATGCTGCCTGGAACTACCAGTTGTTAAAGACAGGTATAGGGATTGTACTCAGAAATGTTCATGGGTCCATTGTCTCTGCTCAGTGCCATTACATAGATGCAACCTGTCCCTTGGAAGCAGAGATCAAAGCCATACAATTAGGTCTCCTCTTTGGTTTCAATTATGGCCATCATACTTTCATAATCGAATCTGATTGTTTAAATGCTATATCCATGATTTTAAATCCAATAACGGCTCACTGGAAGCTGTTCCATTTATGTGATTCCATCAACAGAATCAAACAGTCTATTGCTTTGGTTCATATCTGTAGACAAGGTAATCAACTTGCTGATTCATTGGCTAAACGAGCGCTGCAATATCAAATTTCGAACACTTTCTCTAAAAACCAGCTACATCCAATGACTACAGCAATTGCTAGGATGGATATCGCAGAGATTCCTACTTTAAGAATTCATTGAGTTCAGATACTGCTGATATCTTTCCCTTCGTTTCAGGATGAAAACCGGATGCTTAATGAAGTCAGGCTGGAAACGTTGCTGTCACAAGTTTTGAATTCACATGCTGCTATCAATCTGATAAAACAATGGAAGGACCTTTCCAGCACTCCTCAAAGGTTGACCTAAATTGAGTTTCGACGTGTCGATTCACAGAAATGGTCTTCGCTTCAGAGATATGGGTGTCACGTTTTGGAAGTTCTACAATGAAGACAAGCTATTTAGGTCTAAGCGTTTTTATTTCGCCGTGTTCCTACCAAATCCTCTAAGGATTCATACATGTACAAACATTAACTTGTCAAGTTCCTTTTTTGTTTTCCTAAGGGTGTGGGATGCCCAATACAAAATCCCATCATCCAACTGGATGATTTTCAATTTAAAAAAAATCATTAAAATTAGGAAATGTACAAGTCCTTAGATCGTACCAAGTGAATGTTGTGAGGATTTATCATTAGGCTATTTGCTTCGGTATTTTTATAACCAACATTTGGAAAAGTTATTAACCTTAGAGGATAGGGTGCATAACGATGAGATGGTGTCATTTTATGCTAATAAGGATTTAACCCAGGTTATGGGAGTCAATGTGACGGTCACGAAATACACCATAAATGATGTTTTAGGTTGTCCCTAAGATAACCCCATGTTCCTGCACCCTAATGGCCCGGAGAGTCCCTTAGAAATCTATCACCAGTAGAGTTGGCTTCTTGTCACTGAGGCAACCCCTTTTATGCCCTGTAGCAATGGCTAACAAGTACTTTAAGTAGGATGAGCCTGGGGAGGGTCAGGCTCATAGTTATAATGTGCGGGAGTTGAGTGTAGGGTAACTCATAGTTTATGAGTGGATTTGCATGAATGTCTTGCCATCAGGGGGCAATGCATATGAGCCAACTATAGGGAACTTCATTTTGTTTTAATACATCATGGAGGGAATCCCCATAAACCTGGGAGACACTATAGTTTTCTACATGCTAAAGGCGGCGGCGGGGAGGAGGAAAACAGATATGTCATATGGAGGGTTGATAACTGCATTGATGAGGCAGTTTGGTGTGGTTCCCGTATACGGTCCACTGCGTATAGACTATTATGATGAGTCATGGTTCCAGCACAAGCATCTAGAGTTGGGTGATGATGACAAATGGCAGTTGAAGGTGGTCATCGGCACGAACCCCAGATCAATGAAGAGAGCTAGGGAAACTACCCTTGACAGGGCTGAGACATCCACTGCACGTAAATTATTTTCTATGAAACAATTAGATAATTTCTTTTTGATTGTATTTGTAAGTAAATCACTTCAATTTTGTATATCGTAAGTGGATCCCGAGGATGGAAGAGTGTCGTGAGTCGTTACTTAAACTGCATCCATAGAGGCGTAAGAAAAGAAAATAAGGAGATGGAAGTAGTTGGAGCCCGTCATGCCAAATTCATAAAATCCACCAACCTACAATTGGAGCTTAACGATGATGAGAAGGTGCCCAACTTCGACCCGAAGTTCACTGATACAGAGACTGAGGAAGAAGATGAAGAGCAGCTCGCTGGAGGGGGAAGTGATCTGGAGCTTGCATCTATGTTTCCCGCTCATAGCCAGAGCCAGGCTTCATGTTTAGGATTTGATTGACACATTGGACCTTATAAAACTTAATAGTCATACGCTATAGATAATTTAATATTTTATGCTAACGATGATTTGATTTTGTGGGTTCATAACAATGAATGCTTCTTCACTACCTATTATACATTGAAACTGACCGCTATGATGATATTTATTCAAAATGATAAGATATCTTATCTATGCCAAAGTAGGATAAAAAGTAATAGAGACTGTAAACTTGAATATATTGCCATTATTTCTGAACGGCTTCCTCAACCGAAACTCAGTCGGATTAGTTATTCAACATGTCAAAACAAGTTCTTCAATCGGAATATGTGAGGAAACAATTCATATATATCCTATGGCGTATTCACCCGATTAAGTTCCTCATTCAGAATTATAAAATCATTTATCTTTAAAATTTTCATATTTGGTTATAATGATCTGACGTAGTTCCTCATTCGAAACTACGAGTCCTAAAATCAGACGCCCATTCCGGACCCCAGTTGGAAAAAAAACTTCCTTTATTTTTAATTGAAAATCAAGTTCCACAATCGGAATGTTGAATTTAGATTTTTACAAAAATCCTCGCCCCCCCCCCCCCCATTTCGGTCTCGGAACATATGCAGGGTATAAAAATTTTGGAATTAAGAGTTCAAAAATTCCCAATTCAAAAAACTTAACCATCTGCATCCATCTTACGGCTCTAAAAATCAGCTCCCACCTAGAACGATTTTTGAAAAACTACTCCAACTGTTGAAATATCCATACTGGAGACATCAAACATGATGGAAGGGGTGGTGGGCGACACTCCAAATCAACCAATGCCACTAGAGGGAAAAACCCCGACTACGAAACAGCAAGGTCGTCCCCACTAATGCTCAATCTAGGTATAATTTTCTTCATGAGGGGGGGTAAATTTTTACATTCATATATTTTGGATTTGAATGTGTATCATAGTATTGGTTTAGGAGATCTCGTACACCAATTTCAAAACCAACATGTCATTAGGTTACTGTCCTTGAATGAACCATCTCATTTTGATGATTTTTCTAAATTCTATTCCAATTTGCATGAGGTTGGTGGGATGGATTCTTATAAGACTAAGGTGAATGGGTTTGAAGTTGACTTAAGTTTGTGGATTATAAATCGCCATTTAGAATGTTCGTACAAAGGTCCCAATGACGTGTTCCCTCAAAACATTGAAGGTCCTTTAGATGACATATACCATATGGATAGTTGGCCTCTCCAAAATGATTTCCCATATGTTGATACCCTTGCATGTAGTGAACGATAATTTCAACACGATCCGAACAACCTAGGGAAGCTCGAGACTTTTTACCTACCTAACCTCACAATAGACCAAGGGATGGTATACGAAATTATTAGTAGGAGTATTCTTCCCTCATCCGGCCACCTTACCAAGCCTACCTATGCGACCCTTATGCTCTTTTACTACATCATGGAGGGTAGGAAGATTAATCCTAGTGTGGCTATATCTAAGCATATGTTGTATGTTAAGACGTCCAAGATGATGATAAAAAGTCTCCCTTATGGAAACTTAATCACTTTGATGTTGAAGGAGGTGAATGGGATGGCATTGCATGGGGGAAGAAACCATGCATATGGTTTGAGAAGGCTTATTTCATGAAGAAATGGTGGGTGTTATTTGAGCACAAGTGGGTCCACAAGCCTCTTTATACGGGTGAGACAAACAACAAGATGAGAATTGAAGACAAAGGTTAGTGTGTTACATATAAATATGTTCACAATTTGCATGTTTTGAAAATGTTTATAACTTACTTTTTATTTGTGTAAATTAGATGTCGATGAAGAGGAGCTGACTCAAACTTTCTTAGGGGCTTCAAAGCTTGCTATCGATGGGTCCAAGGTGAAATTTTAGGGCTTAGGAAGCACATTTGGAAGCTCGAGCGAAGTCAACGGGCCTATGAACGACTATCGGGACTTAGGAGATCCAATTCACTATGAATGTAATAGAATATGACTAATTTTGTGCCTCAGGATGTTGAACTTGTTTGTTGGGTGTTTTATTTTTTTGGATGTTGAACTTGATTTGTTATCCCATTCTTATTTGGTTTAGAATTCCATTCCCATTTATTGGTTAAATATTTAATAACGGAAACAAAAACAATAATGTCCAGTAGTTAAGATTCCAAGCAGTAATAAAACTTTAAAAAAGACAGGAACTTTCCTTTGACCATTACAGTCGAGACAGTTTCTCAACCGGAAATGGCTCCCAGCTTAATGAAAAATACCAAAATCACCAACTAAACGTATCATGAACACCAAGATCGAGCTAGTTTTTCTGTTTCTTCAACAGTTTTTTTGCGCTATTTTCCTCTTGCTCACCTTTCCTTCTGCGTCAAAATGCCTTCATCGTGATTGGTACGACTGAGAAATCCACATAAATTCAAATCATATTCTGCTAGCAACATATCTATGTTGTCTGATCTTATCTCAGTGTCTCGACCAAAACCAATCATATTTTCAAGTTCATACTCCTCAATGTAAGCTCTCTTCCCTTCCACAACAACCTCCCATCTAGAGTCAATTGGATCCTTGATGTAGAACACTTGATGCATTTTATATGCCAGTATAAAAGGATCTTCCCTCCAAGCAACTTGGCTACGATCAACAAGTGTGAAACCCCATTCCTCAATTTTTCGCCCACTGTTCACACCAACCCATTGACATTTAAACACTGGAACACGCATTATCACGTAATCAAGTTTCCAGATCTCAAGAATGGTTCTGAAATAGCAATTTTGATGGTACATGGGATTGTCATCAGAAGCGTTCGCAACATGTAAAGCCTCTGACACAAGACTCACTCCACTATTCTGTGATGCACTCTTCTCATCCATTGATTTTGTCCCAAAAAAATCTATTGATGTCATAAGCTTCATACGGTCTAAGTGCCAACCATTTCACCTTTCTAGGATGATAATCGTTCTCCACATGCAGCGAAGCCATGAAGCAAACGTTGTTGTGTGTTGTTGTAGAACACGTGCTTCGTTCAACTTCGGATGCATAGCCCTAATTTCATCCATGTGGATCTCGATGTATGGTACCACTTCCTCGTGGTTGAGAAGAACAAAAAGGTGAGTTGCACACAAATCTTCAGCACTAGGGTTCAACAGCTTACCTTGTCTCACCCCATGCCCCTCTAACCGCCCTACGTGCCCAGATATCGAAACGCCAACAAAATCAACTTCATTTATATATTGTGTACAAAATTCAATTACCTCTTCTACCACATAACGTAGTACAATGTTGGCATCCCGTTTATAACGGTTCTTCACAAAATGTTTTTAATTCATATACCTCTCGAAATGGTACATCCACCGCGGGAATATAGGCCCGCAAAGCTTCATCCCTCTTACCAAATGAGCAATAAAGTGGAACATAATGTTGAAGAATGAGGGAGGGAAGTACATCTCCATCCGACACAACACTTCAACTATCATTGCCTGAAGACGGTCAAGCTTCGAAATAGTGATGGTTTTTGAACATATCGACTTGAAAATAAGCAAAGATTTATGATGCACAACCTTACATAAGATGGTAAAGCTGACCTAATTGCAATGGCATTCAATTATTGCATAAAATTGTGATGGTCATGTGATTTTAAACCCGCCAACTTCAACTCAGTTAGAGAAACACCTTGACTTATATTGGATGAGTATGACGTCGGCACCTTCACACCACTGAGGGTCTCACAATACGACTTCTTCTCTGCCTCGAACATAAAAATAGCAATCTTGAGGGAGATAAGAGTCATCACCATTTATAACAGGCCCCAAGTCTTTCTTAATTCCCATTTCGACCATGTTAAGCCGAGCCTTCAAACCATCCTTCATTTTTCCAGGGGTATTAAAAAATATCCCCACCAATGAATCACACAAGTTCTTCTCGATGTGCGTAACATCAAGACAATATCGAACGTCTAAATGTTTCCAATAAGGGAGTCTAAAAAATACTGAGCACTTTTTCCAACTTCCCTCACAAGCGGCCTTTCGCTTTCCTTTACAAAATTCATCTAGAAAGCCCCTTACTCTTTCAAAAACTTCAACACCCGTTAGTGGTAATGGGGGCCCTTGATGCTCGACTTAACCATTGAACCACTTCTTCGCCGAGCGCCATAGGTGCCCCTCCGGAAGAAATCGCATGTGGCCTAGATATGCAGTTTACACCAATCCCGCTCACACAGTGGACATACGTAATGGCCTTTAAGTGGGTAACCAGACAAGTTCCCGTATGCAGGAAAATCATTTATTGTACAAAACAACAAAGCCTTCAGTTAGAAAGATTCTCCAACATTTCCATTGTACGTGCGCACACTGTCATTGAACAAGGTCACCAAGTCATCCTCTAGAAGTGTCAGGTATACATCTATGTCATTAACGGGCTGCTTAGGCCTCAAGATCATCATAAATAATAATACACACTTCCTTTTCATTGTCAACCAGGATGGAAGATTATAGATCACCATCATGACAGGCCAAGAGCTATGATTGTTGCTCATATTACCAAATTTATTCATTTCATCGGTGGAACGACCTAGTCTCAAGTGTCGCGGTTCAGCATCAAACATGGGATACATACAATCTATTTTCTTTCACTACTCATCATCCGATGCATGACTGATCACGTCGTCCACCGGTTGATCTCTTTTCGCATGACATCGCAACAACATAGCATCTTCTTTAGATGCAAACAACTTCTTCAGGCGAGGAATGATAGGGAGATACCATAACACTTTTATGGTGTCTTTTTCTTCATTGTCAACTCTGCTTCCACACCGACCTGAATTCCATCCCGCTCCAGCTTGTACCGTGACTCACCACAAATCTGTTAACACTCCAGGTCCTTGTCCTCTACACCTTTATACAACATACAATCATTTGGACATGCATGAATTTTTTTCCAATTCCGTACCCATTGGACAAAGAATTCTTTTAGCGGCATAGGATCGGTCGAGTAGAAGGTTACTTTCCGGAAGTAATTTACAAAACAATTCAAAAGTCTCTGTCATCTCTTTCTCTGTCCAACCATATTACTCTTTCAAATTCATGATTCGCAATGTCGCGCTCAAGACCGAATGCCTCGAACCATTATACAATGCCATCCTATTATCATTTTGCAAAGCTTCTAGTACCTCAGGTTTACCATGAAATTTTCTAGCAACATCCTTAACTATTTCCTCAAAACCGGCATTCGTACAAGAATCATCTATTTTTTATGAATTACGTCTTCCAGAAAATTCGGATCAAGCTCCACGTGCCACACCCAAGAGAAACCTTGCATGATGAGATGTTCACGTATCTTCTTCCTACCAAGGTATAAATCGTTATTACAATCCTTACAGGGGCACCGGGATCGCACAATCGCACAACACCATTCTTCGAAGCGTGCTCGAAAGCAACCACAGGAAATGATTCTATTAACGGGAAGTAATCAGGAGATTTTCTCAAATCCATACCGATCAATTCAAATCGATCCATAATCGATTATACCTAGAAAGGAGAGAGTTCACAACAACATGCATTCACATTAACACTCATTATCTAAACTCATTCATCATAATTAACCAATAGCAAGAAAAACAATTATAAATCACATTAAACAAATTTACCCAAATTCACTATATATGTGTCCATATAATAAAGTAATAAAAATTTTCTTACCTATTCCATTGACAAAGTTTCAAAAAGAAGCCCCTTCCCACAACCGAATTTCACCAAATCAGTTTTTAACCCAAAAATGACAAAAATCGGCCTTGATTTATAGGTCTTAAAAAAAGGTTCCAAAATCAGAACACACTAACTCAACCCTACAATCCGACATAAATGGTTCTGAGTTTGGAACGTCAATCTGAGGTTCTTCGGGCAAGGAACTTAAATCGGAACCGGCTACCAAGAGTTCCTCATTTGTAACAACAGTGGGGTCATCGTTCTAAATTCGAATTTCACCCCCAAAACCCTATTTTTTCTTCTTTTTATTTTCTTCTTTTCCGCCACACCAGACTTCTTCTCTTCCCTAACCCTACTGTGGAAGAAAAATTGATGCACACTTAGTTGTTCGCCAAAGATTGCACACTTCTCTGTTCTCCACATCGGCGGCGTTGTAGAGATCGATTCCAGCGGCTGGCGGCTACGGTTTCCACATCGGCGCAATCACCGCAAGAGGCTTCTCCGTCGGCTGGGGTTTCCACATCGGCATAGTCACAACAAGAGGCTTCTCCCGCGATCAATTCATAAATAGAGGTGAATTTGGTAGCGTACGAATGGAGGGTACGACAGCGAAGAAGCTCTGCGGTGGTGTCTTGCCGAGCGCCAGGCTCTAGGGTTTCCGTGGGTGAGCTGGGCGGTGATGGTAGGTTGTGGTGGCGTCGAGCGGTGGTGGGGCTGAGCATTGGTGGATGAGCTGGGCTGTGGTAATGAGCGGTGGTGGTGTTTGGCGAGGCGTTGAGTGGTTGTGGTGCTAGGCTAGGCTGGGCGGTGGTGGTGCTGGGCTAGGCTAGCATTGGTGGGTGATTTGGACGATGGTGTTGGGATGTGGTGGTGGTGCGGTGGTTCAAGGGTAGTGGTGGCTGGGTGTTGGAAATGTGGTGGTGGTGAGGCTGGCTGGAGGGGGGTGGGGGTGGTGAGGCTGGCTGGAGGCGGCGGTGGCGGCGGTGACGGCTGTGACGGGGTGGTGGTGGCGGCGGCGGCCTGTGGAGAGGGTGGTGGCATTGGCCGGTGCAGGGGTGGTGGTGGTGGCATAAGGGAGAAATGGTCCTAGCACTTTTAGATTTTAGGCCAAAGGGCATTTTAGTCATTTTAAACCTTGTCAATGCCGGTCAACACCAAAAATGGTTTCTTAGGGTTATATTAGCACTTATGTTAAGTAGGTGGGGTTATTTTCGCACTAAAAAATATTTGAAGATTATATTGGTATTTGTTCAAGTAAGTCGGATTATATTGGTATATATCCCTAAATTCTATATAAGTTGCTGGAACATATGCTTGCCCCTGTTTGTTAACATTCTAGGAGTAGGAAGATGTATTATTATGCCAATTGAACTTGTTCCAAGGTACATATATCTCGCATGATTTGAATTGGAATGAAACATGTAGTTTGAGTACTAAATTTGGAGTTTTGGTTGATGATAAGTTTATCTAATCAGGTTGGCATATCCTTCTTTGCCATATTTTTTTATGTGTTTTAAGTCCAAATTAATTATGGATGATATCGAGGTTCAGTATTGATGAATGAGTAATTCCTCCTTGGATTTTGAAATCTCAAAATAAGAAAAGGAGAAACTGTCTATAAAGCCGACGCTAGGAATTGAATAAGGAGTGTACAATGTAGCTATACCGCTCAAGAGAGGACTTCTCTCAATTCTCAATTCTCAATTCTCAATTCTCTAGCTTGAAGTTTTTGTTAGGCTAATGTTTAGTTCTTTGGCTATTTGTTTACTGAAAGGTTGCGTTTTGCGGATTATTGTTGTTTTCGGACTTCGAGCGAATCTGGCTCCATTTATCCCGCAGCCTATTTGTTTGGCCTGTTTGCTGAACACGACCATCAAGTTAGTTTACAAACAACTTTGGAAATGCATTGGTTTGTTTTAACAAAAAAACTGTTTGCTTTTAATTTAAATGTGAGACGCTTGAGTATATGAAAATTTACTTTAATTTTTTTTTTTCATTTACTACACCGAGCGCTGGGCGGTAGAACCCGCTAGATGGAAAGAATTTGAACTCAGCGAATATGGGTTAAATTTAGTTTGATTCTCAAAAGTTGAAGAATGAATCAAAAGAAGGAATCAAAATTTTAAACAGCATTACAAAAAAAATGTTATCAGCGACTGTGAATTGTCCTTGTATCTAACTGAATTTAATTCTTCATTCTTTTTCTTTGGCATTTAATAACGAACCTGAAACTACATTCATTTTGATAATGTGTGTGTTATGGTGTGGAAGAGTAGATGAGTGTTAGAGAGAGATCTTGCATGCTTACTCAAATGCTTCCAGGAACAGAAAAAAATGCATTCTTTGAAGTTTGGCTTGTGTGTTAAAATAATTATTTATATGTTGAGTTATTTTAAACTTTATCATAATTATATATATATGTCTCACTAAATAAAATAAAATATCAAATATTCTTATTAGTCCCACTAATTATAAAATGCCCTCATCTAACAATTATTCGATCTATAACAAAAATTTGTGATAATTTATTAAATTTATTTTTACAATACTTTTCAAACTGATTTTTGAAATTAATATTTAGTCGACTATCTATAATTACTTCAAAATCATAATCATAATTTTAATTAGTCATCTCTCTTTATTTGACTATTATTCATTAGATTTATAGATTTAGTCGTGTGCATTTTAACTTAATCTTGTGTATTCAGATTTGTTATGAGTTGACTTTACGTACTAGTAATCATATCTGTAAACTCGTAATATATAAAACAAAAACTCCACTTTATTCTAATAAATATGTTTAAAGAATTTATTAGTTTGACTCATAAACATGTTGACTTGATTCCATATTAAATGTTATTTGACTTTTTATAACTACATCTGTTTTGAGCTGGTTACACATAACGATATATAGTTGATTTATTGGGTATTAGGTTTGGGTTGAATCGGGTTCGGGTTATATCGGGTTTAGGTTGATCCCGGGTTCGGGTTTAGGTCGGGTTCGAGTTCAGATTATCTGGTCATATTCGGGTTTCAGATTAAATTGGATCGTGTTGAGTTCGGGTACAAGTCAATATTTCTCGTGTCAAAATCGAGTTTCACGTTGAGTGCGATCGTGTCAGGTCGGATTCGGGTCAACATATCTCGGATCAGATCGAATTTTGGATTGATTCGATCGTGTCGGTACGAATCGGGTTCTCGGTTCGGGTTAGATATTGACAGCTCTAGTAGTGGCTCTTCACTACGGGCAAACAATTAAACTCAGCTTCCGCCGCTTCACGTGTAACAAGCGTGACATTTTTAGACGAAAAGGAGTCTTTTCCCTTACCTCTGCTACCTGAGTTGAAGCTCCGTCTCTCTCGGTGACATCGCAGACGCAACAGAACAAACAATTTGATGTCCTCCTTGTTCATCAGTTTCCTCTTCACTATCGTTTTGCAAGCGAACAGCTCCCCGCTCTGCTTGCTCGTGCACAAGTGCGTCACCCAGAACTGTCTCCTTCCCGGTGGTGAAGTGGTTCTTCACGTCCTCCATCGGGTGCCCCAACACCATCCCAATCAGGGCACTCTTCGCCGGCTTCCAGGACGCCGCCGATGCAGCTGCCTGTGCGGCCCTTGGTAGCGTCGCGGGGTTGTGGCTGTTGGAGCTTTCCTGGCCTTGGACCCGGCCGACGCACTTCTCCCGACATTGTCCTGGAAAGTGCAATCCTTGAAAGGAGGATTCTTTGGCTTCCCACAATGAGACAGCGAGAAATGTTAGGATAAATGTTGGTTTTGTTTTTCCAGTATAAATTTGTTGAACTAGTTTTTTGAAGATTAGGGGGTCAGAGCGATAAGAGTAGATTTGGGAACGATTTTGGGGAATTTCGAGACTCGGTGAAACTAATCGAGGGTTTTGAATTTTCCAGTCTGAGAGTATGACAGAAGGGGGGAGGGCAGCAGGAGAGGAGGGAAGTGGTTAGGGTTGGTCAAAGTAAAAGAAGATGCAAAAGGGCCGGGTTTGTAAATATAAAGGATTAGAGCTAGATTTGTAAATAAAAGAGATGATTTCACTCTTAATTTCATCGCAAAGTCAGCAACTAACAGTATCAACTTCGAAGTCAATGGTTTGAACAAAGGGAAGGACCACGACTTAACAATTTTGTTAATTGAGTAGTCAAAAATGATATTAAAAAAAAGGATGACCAAAAGTAAACGATCGATATTTTTCAATGGTCACAAAAATCGTTTGCCTCATCTTTTAATATTTCACCAAACACCTAAAACAATTTAGTTTATAAGTAAAACACCTTACAAACCCTATCCAACACACAAATCATAGTCATGAACTTTTATCATAAAATCAATTATAACTATTTAGAGGTAACATATAATCTTTTATACATATATATATATATTGAATACTCCCTCCGTCCCAGCAGAATTGGCATGTTTGCCTTTTCAAAATCAAATTTGATAAACTTTGACCATTAATATATATAATAAATATGTCATGTGAGATATTGATGAATTCATTTTAACATATATTTTCTAAATATCAATTTTTTATGCGGAATTGATATATGTAGTTAGAGATATTGCCGGTCAAACATGATCATTGAAAACCGTGAAAAAATAAACATGTCAATTCTGTTGGGACGGAGGGAGTATAGCTTACTCACCCACCACCAATATGACACTTTAACAAGCTCTCTCATATGCATATGTATTATTAATTGAATATGACACTCTAACAAGCTCGCTCACATGTATCGGTATTATTCATTGCACAAATATAGACAAAAAAAGAAACTTGGACCATACAATATTAGGCACCAATACCATACTAAAGTCATGAAATTCTATCATAAAGTAAATGATATTATGTATAAGTGACTCATGGTTTTATATATTAGAGCAAATGATTTACATGACCCTTGAACTATCACGATCATTCACGTTTGACCCCTTATATTTTATTTCAACACTTTTGGCCCATTAACTTATCGTGGTCATTCTGTTAGGTCAGAGTATTAACTCTAAAGTTTCTTCCGTTAATTGAGGGTAAAAATGACATTTCATATTTTTCATTTACAAACCCAACCCCCTGCTTGTTTTTTTAATTACAATCCAACCCCTCTTTTTATTTTAATTACAACACATTCCCTTCCATATTTTAATTTAATTACAATCCAGCCCTGCTGTCATATCTCATTCTCTCCTCTATGCCTCCCTTACCCTCTAGCTCACCCGCGGCCGCCCTCTACCTCCTCACCTTCCCAGACCCAACGACCACTACCACCACCACCCCCACTAGAGCTCGACGAGAGCAACGTCTTCGGTTCTCCACCTACTCCCCCGACACCGACTCCCACTCCCACTCCCTATTCCTCCGTTGCCATCTCCCTCACCTCCCACATCTAACGCAACCACCAAACCCACCTCAATCTCGACCTCTCCATCGCCCTCTTTGAGAACCTCATCTCCTGCCGCTCGTCCGCCGCAAGTCCTCCCTCTTCGCCTCCCTTATGGTCCCTATGGGGATGAGATCTAACAGCCCCAAACGCTTCTTTATCTCACAATAGATTTTCAATTTTCAACCACAGACGGAGCATACATAAGGATCTTAGGGGACGAGGATACCCCTCCGCTCCATGACGTCACACATGTGTGTCTCCCGCTGCTCATGGACCACCCACTTGGAAAGGTTAATGAAGGGGTTGCAGTTGGTGTAGGCGGAGATCTCCACAACCTCGCCGAAGTGCTGCACCACTTTCTTGAGCGCCACCACAATGTCATACGGTGCCCCTTGTGGTGACTTGTTGTCGAGGTCCCACAGGACCAGCACCTTCTTAGGCTTCGCAGAAAAGACTCCTTCGCTAGTCCTCATCATGCATTTTTTTTGTAGACGACATAGGTGTGAGGATTTTCGGAGGGGTAGTGTGGGGGAATTTTGGGTGGTTTTGACGGGTGAAATGAGACATTTTGGGGAGGCAGGATAATTGTGGGAATCAAGGTTTCAAGTGGTGGGAGTGGAGGGAGTTATCATGGTGGTAGTTCTAGTGGTAGAAAGGGGAAAGGGAAAAGGAAAAATAAAAAGGCAATTTTGCCCTTAAAATTGATATTGTGACCTAACTTGACGGTTTGACCTGGCAAATTGCTACAATTCAGCAGTTTTGTAAGTTGAGGAGTCAAAAGTGTTCAAAACAAATAAGGGGTCAAATGTGAACGGTCGTGAAAGTTCAAGGGCCACATAATTCATTTGCTCTATATATTACTCCCTATGTCACTGCTGAAATTGCAACAAGAGAAAGAGAAAGTATTTTCGTGGTGAGATTTGTTTATTACTTAATGGGGGCATGTGACATGTGGAGATTTGTCTATTACTTAGTGGGGCACGTGACATGTGACGAAAATAATCTTTTTTATTCGATTCGGTTCACTATCCTTGACTCACTTACTTTTGTCATTTGGATTTAGAAAAGGTAGAATTAGTGGTGGAGAATATATTGAAAGAGTAAAGAGTAAAAAGTAAATAGAGAAGATGAAAACAATCTAGAATTTTCCAAAAATGAAAAAGGCCAATATATAAAAACCATTTCAAAAAGGAAAGTGAGTCATTGTTAGAGAACCAAAGGCACTTTAAAATATGACCCAATTATGAAAGAAATTGGAGAGTGCAAATTAGTTTGGAACGTCTTAAAAAAAGAGTGCAACTTTTCAACTTGGACGGAGAGAGTAAGTTATAACTTACTCATACACGGTGTGTTTGGCAAAGTTGTGCTTATAAGTAAAATTGACTTATTTTGAAAGTATGAGGAAACTAGTTTCTGCTTTTCCTCCAAAAATAGTTTATGCTTCTCAAATAAGCACTTTATAACAGTTTACCAAACAGTAAAAAGGTGCTTGAATAAGTAAAACATTTATAAGACCTATTACACACACCCTAAGAGTTCCCTTAGATGTTCTCTAGGTTCCAACTTTCAAATAAGTTGTAAGGAAAACAAAATGGAAAGAGCAAAGTGCATATATAACCCTACATAATTGATGAAAGTGCAGATATAACCCCGCGATAATTGAAAGTGCAAATATGACCCTAGATATTTAGGCTATGTGGAAATATTACATTCACCGGCGGATTTAGATCGGATTATGTTAAAAGACAAATTTACCTCTCAATAAAAAATAAGAAATACTAAAAACATTGAAATTACCTTTTCTCTCCTCGCTGCCGTCCTTTTCCGCTGTCGTCGTCCTAATTTTTCTCTCCGTCGTTGTCCTTTTCTTTCTCTCCGTCGTCGTCCTTTTCTTTCTCTCCGCCATCGTCCATTTCTTTTCTCTTCAGTGACGAAATCCGAGGCGGGGTGATGAAATCTGGGGTGAGGGTGATGAAATTGGGGCGGATGATGCAATTAGGGCCAGGGGGTGTTGATATCGGGAGCTCTGATGATGAAATCTGGGGCGGGGTGATGAAATCTGGGATAGGGTGATGAAATCGAGATCACCAGTGTTGAATTCAGGGGTGGGGTGGTTGTGGTTAGGCTGGCTGGTGGTGGAATGCGACGGGGCTTGCTGAAGGGGGCGATGGTGGAAGGTGACAAGGTTGGCTAGAGGGGGAGGTGGTGGTACTGGGTGGGTTAACATGAATATCGATGGCAGCTTGGTGGTAGAGGTGGAGCAGCGGCAACGGAGGTGGCGTTGAAAGAGGTGGCAGGGTGGTGGAGGTGGTGGTTACAGTGGCGGAGTATGTGGTGGTCGTGGTAGAGGCGAGGCTCGGACAGAGGAGGAGGTTAGGGCAGAGGGAGGTGGAGTGGCGGCAGCGGGGCGGTGAAGGTGGTGTCGGAGTAGTAGTGGTGGGTCAAGGGGCATTTTTGTCTTTTAATTTTAGTATTAGGTTGAAAGGGTATTCTGGTCATTTTTTATCGGTCAATGGTCGGAAATGGCCAATCAATGCCGGAATATAGTTTTTAAGGTTATATTTGCAATTATGTAAAATATATAGGGTTATATTTGCACTAAAAATTATCTCAGTGTTAAATCTACACTTTCTCAATTATATAGGGTTATATTTGTATATTTCCCAAATGAAAAACCACAATCTTTAGTGAGTTGGTTTACACTTGAAAGGATTTAATTTAGCTGGAAAAAGACAGGATAACTTGTAATCTGAAAGGACAAGGATCATCACGCCCTTTGAATTTCGAGTTCGTCAACTATCTACAGTTTGAACTGGGCAAGCCCAACCTCTACAAGAAATCAATGGATTAGTGTGATAACCGACCTCTTAATGGCTCTGTTTGGCAGGACTTTTTAGCTGTTGTGCTTATAAGCAAAACACTTTTTGGTGTTTGATAAACTACTAAAAAAACAACTTATTTTGAAAACAGAAGCTATTTTTGGGAGAAAAACAGAAGCTGGTCTCCCCCTGCTTTCAAAATAAGCCAACTTTGCTTATAATCACAGCTCTACCAAACAGAACCAATAACTAAGAATGTAATGAAAAGCAAGACCGCTATGCTCTGGTTTTAGCTGTATAAACTTGTTTAGGAACCTTCAACTACTGGTTCAGACATCTGAGTAAAACAAAATTTGTGTTTCTTGAATGCAAATCGCCAAGATGCCATAATGATCCAATAAAAGAAAGCACAAAACTCAACCTCAACATTACTAGTCACTTTGTTACCATGTTAATCTAAGCTCATTAAAGATGACACATTCATAAACAAAACCCTCTGAGCATATTATTCAACAAACCTTACGACACACCTCACGAGTAGAAACTTTAACGGTCCAACCAGGTTCTCTTGGGTACATGGGAATTCCATGAGAATTCCTTCCACAGCTATGTTATGTAAGAGGGGACGGATCTACGATAAACCCCCGATTTCCTGCAACTATTTTGTTGGAAAACAGGAAACAAACTACTCTTGCTACAAAATAAGTGTATTACATTGAGATTCCCCGAGATTCAGCTTCAAGATACTTACACATTCGCTCCATCACTTCCCTACCTTTGGCACTGTTCTGTTGAAACTTATCTGCACACTTTTGTTCAATCTTCTCAGCCATTGATGCGATTGCAGACAGCGGTTTGATGCGAATGCTAGTTTCCTGCTTGCAGAGTGTCCACTCAGGGTTCTCTGGATGGGGTTCATAGCGGATCTTCTCCTCCACCTCAATGAACTTTCTAAGACTAATATTACGGGTAGACAGCTGCATTGACCGAGAGTTGGCATCAACCATTGTGGACTCAACGCAGTGACAAATGTCCTGACCGATGATTTTGCGAAGGAACCATGGACCTGGAGCATGGATGGTGAGTGCTCGAGTTGTGAACAATTTTCCTGCACTTGGGTCAACTTTGCGGCTCAAAGTATCAACTTCAAGGATGTGAGAAAGCGCTCGCTTGTTCTCAGGGTCAGCAAACTTGCGCCAAGAAGCAGTGGTCACCCTTTCCCATGGGTGTTTGTAGGTGTGCTCTTGTGAGTATGCCCTCACCATTGTTTCCTTTTCGTGCAACCTGGATCAAACAGCATGCTAGCATACGCAAGCAAAGAATATTTCCTATGAATAACTATGCACCCCAAAGGTGGGTAAAAATCCAAGAATAATAACTACAACTGTTTGTAAGCTTATGATGCTAAGACCTCAAATCATACAGATTAGCAGCAACATTACAAACCAAGAAAAAAGTACCGAAATCTTATCTGCAAAATATCAACATTTCTAAGCACAGTGCAAAGTACTGATCATCGCAACAAAAATCCATCACGCAGAGCCAAATCACATCGAGGAACCAAACACAGATCCTATTAAAAGCCCTTCCCCACAAACAAGTGAAGCTAAGGGGAAGACAGAACAGTCAACTGCAGTTGACTTCCATGGAACAACGAACAACTATGCCTTCTATCCCACTATGTGCATAATATATATCCCGGAATCGACTAAGATACATAACATCATTTATACTCAAACGTATCGCATCCTTCTTGGGCCTTTTTTTGTCTCTTACCAAGTCATTTTAGCCGTGCTCTTCCTCCTTTATAATTTGTTTAAGTGATTCTGGTCGTCTCCTATGTATAAATTGATATATTCTATAAGAAAGTAACATTATCTGAAGATCATTCTCGGAAAAATCCGACTCAGAAACATTCAAATCGAACATAAATGCACAGAAACCAAATCAACAAGCTACCAGATTTTCATAAAAGACGAAAAAAATCTACACAAGCTAACAAACTGAACACAATTATCAGTATCACGTAAACGCATACCAAAACCGCATCAATAATCGATCAGACAACAAGGCGCTAAATATGTTCGATCCACCGGGAAATGAAAAGTGATATTTCCAGATCGAGAGGGAGATTTACCTCAAAACGGATAAAGACGTCTGACGGAGACAAGTATGGCGGCGATTAAGAAGCCCTAAGTCAACGGAGAAGTAGAATTGATTTTGTTAAAGAAAAATGGGGATATTTGTTTTACCCTTCCTGCAAGAAAGGATTTAGAGTGGACTGGGGCGGGCGGGCGGGGCGGGTCGCTGCTCTCAACCTGCCACGTCGCATGGGCCGTCTTATTATCTGGACTTTATTGGCCCTTCCCACTCCCTCCATTATGAAGATTGAATCACAGTGAAGAGGCAAATATGTTGCCTGGTTTAAAGTCGGTGATCTAAACGCAAGTTTTGATGTC
>JAULKM010000007.1:15232781-15265160 GCA_032355605.1 Rubia tinctorum
AGCTTTGGACACTTTTGGTCAGAGAACTTCTATTTACCGAGGTGTAACGAGGTAAATCTATTTTTGTTTGACTATTTGGGAATTCTCAAATTAAAGAATTTCATAATTTCAAAATCTGTAAAAAAAAACAACAATTTCAGGCATAGGTGGACAGGAAGATATGAAGCTCATCTCTGGGACAACAGCTGCAGAAGGGAAGGTCAATCAAGAAAGGGTCGCCAAGGTAGGAAGATATGGCGCAATCATTTCAATAATACATCAGATTGAGCATAGCCTTATGAGAATCTCACCCCAAAGAATCCTTTTGTACATTAATTCTATTCTAATATTAGGAATATGTATAACTTCAAATTTTGAAACGAAAAATATGCCTTATGTTAATACCACCATGTGATTTTATTAAGCTTTAGATTGCATATTTTAGTTTATTAAGAAAATTTGACAATTATTTGAATATTGACTTGTTTTTCTTTTCTTTGTTTGGGTTTGACTGGTGGACTTCAGTTTACTTGGGTAAGTCCCAACTTTTGTTTTGAACATTTGTTTTGTATCCCAATTACCAAATCTGGTTATCGGTTTTCACTTTTAATTATGTGAGCAGGAGGATATGACAAGGAAGACAAAGCAGCTAGGGCTTACGATCTTGCAGCATTAAAATACTGGGGCACTTCAACCACTACCAATTTTCCAGTATGTATTGTGCCTTTTTTAATTTCATTTCTTTTCTAATTAGCTATTTGGTAATTTCGTACTAAAATTATGTGATTTTTGCAGATCAGCAATTATGAGAAGGAGATTGAGGAAATGAAGCACATGACCAGGCAGGAGTTTGTCGCCTCCATTAGAAGGTAAAATTTAAGGAAAGAATTATAGATTTTTATGTGTTTAAATCGATTCGTAACTAACCTACTCTATACTTTTGTGTTATAATTTAGGAAGAGTAGTGGATTCTCTAGGGGAGCTTCCCAGTATCGTGGAGTGACTAGGTGAGTACTGAATTCGTGTTACACAATGGTTCTTTTGTTTTCTTGGTCAATTTAACAGTGCTAAATGAATGGCTATAGATAAATTATATCCTATCTCGAGGATACATACCGCAATGTATGCTCAGCAGTACAATTTATGTATATTTTACTAGTTAGTCGACTCCCACAAAAAGTGGATATGTTATCTATATGTTTTAAATTAAAATTACAATAGAATGAATTGGGTATACCGTTGTTCTCTTTGTATTCCAGGGATACGGTGTTAGGATTGATGGCTATATGTTTTGTTTTTGCCTGTTTTTTAGGCATCATCAGCATGGAAGATGGCAAGCTAGGATTGGAAGAGTTGCTGGAAACAAGGATCTCTACTTGGGAACTTTCAGTAAGCATTTTCCAATACATGTATAATTAATGGTGTTTTCTTGGAATATTATTGTGTTATTAATTCCTCATTGATGTCAAAATAGAAAAACCCATTAGAAATCTTGGCTACTCTTACACTTTATAGCTGACTTTTCTATCTCAAAGATATGAAAAAAGAACCGATCATATATCTTCTACAGTATACATATTTGTTCTCTTTAAAGCTTTTTAAAATAGCAGTTTATGTATTTATGATAAGCTTTTCATACACACTAGAGAGAAGGGTTTTGTTTATTAAGGATGATTTTGGTTGATGTCTGAATTCCGACCTAAAGGTGAGATTTGTTCGTTCAGGTACGGAGGAGGAAGCTGCAGAAGCGTACGACATCGCCGCCATAAAGTTCCGAGGGCTGAACGCCGTCACCAACTTCGACATGAGCCGTTACGACGTCAAGTCCATAATGGAGAGCAACACGCTGCCGATTGGCGGCGGTGCCGCCAAGCGTCTGAAGGAGGCACAAGCACTGGAAAGCTCAAGAAAACGCGAGGAGATGTTAGCTTTAGGCCCAAGCTTCCAGTACGGCGCCACCACCCACGGCGGTGCAGTGCCACTCCAGGCCTACCCATTAATGCAGCATCCCTACGACGCCGCCACCGCCGCCCACCATCCGCTGCTGACGCTGCAGAACCACCACGATCTCTCCCTCTCGCAGTACTCGCAGGAGTCGCAGTACCAGAGCTACATGCAGACGCAGCTGCAGCTGCAGCTCCAGCAGCAGGCGGCGGCGGCGAGCCACGGTGGCGCCGGGTACTACAACAACTTTCTTCATAGTAATCCGGTGCTGATGAATGGGCTGATGAACATGGGATCCTCCGCTTTGGGGATGGAGAATAATGGCAGCTCGAGCGGGAGCTACAGCGGCGGCGGTGGTGGAGGGTACTTGAGGATGGCGGCGAACTCGAGTCCCGGTGGCGGTGGCGGCGGCGGTTCGGCGGAGGAGCTGGCGATGGTTAAGGTTGATTATGATATGCCTTCGGGGACTTATAATGGATGGTCTGGAGAGTCGGTTCAGGGCTCGAATCCGGGCGTTTTTTCAATGTGGAATGAATGAATGGATGATCAGTTTTTTTTCTTCTTTCAGGAAATAGAAGTAAGATGACCTGTTTTACTCTCTAATTAACTAATTATTGTTTTGATTTTGTGCTAATTTTCTTTGTTTGTTCTATAAAACGCTTTAGTTAAATAGGGAACTATATATGATCGCTAAGATAGCTAACATTTCTCTTTATATGTTGGTTTTTTCATTTTGTGTAATAGTTGATCTTCAATGATCTTTATCTTTCTGTTTAAAGAAGAAAAAAATTGCATGTGTAATTGAAGCGTGTTTTTAATGAACTCGAGCAATTCATTATTGTATGTGCAATCTAGTTGTTACATGTCTTTTCCACTGTGTGTTTGGCAGAGTTTATAACATACTAGTATTTTGTTTATCAATAAAACACTTTTTACTATTTGATAAATTTCTAAAAAACAGTTTATTTCGAAAGTAGAAATTATTCTTTGGGGAAAAACATAAACTGATCACACCTTAATTTTAAAGTAAGACAACTTTGCTTATTTGCTTATAAACACAGCTCTTTTAAACAGAGCTTTATTTTGGGTGTATCACAATCAACCTTTTAGCTATCTCTAATTTGGCATTTTATGTGGTTAAATCAAACAATAAAAAATATTTGGCATTTAAATTTTGAATGGCTGGAAAGCCGGCTTTTCGGCCAAATGACAAAGCTAATAAGAAAAAAATCGTTGGTTTTTAACTTTTGAAATTTTAATAGCTTAATTCTATAACCAATGATAAATAATTTATTAACACATTTATTTTTTTTAAAACTAGTATATAACTATAAGTGAAACATCATTTTTGCCTAATTAGTGCTAAAATGAAATAAATTGGACTGAATTAAATTACTCCATACATATTAAATAAACTAAATTAAATATAATTGTAATAAAAATTAACAATACTATAACTAACTAAAAAATTTCAAATCAAAATTTTCTTATGTTACACGGCATTTTATCAATATCCTCGGATTATGTTGATTAACGGTACATACTCCCTCTGTCCCAACCAAACTTGCAGAGAGAAAATATTTGTTTTAATTTCAGAGGTGTGAAAAGTCATTTATGCCCCCTGTGTTTTTCCTTCTCACCACCACCCCCTGACTTCTTCCTCTGTCAGCACACAGCCAGCACCACGGCTAGCACACCACCTTCTTTAACCTCTCACCGCTAGCCTCACCATCCAAACACCAACCCCACCACTCAACCACCAACCTCATGCTACCCTGCGTCCAATCGAGCCCTCGCACACTCCGTCGCCGAATCTGACTTTCGGCTGAGGTGTCGCCAAATTTAACCCTCGCCAGAGGCATCACCCCAACAACAACATTGCGTCACCATAACAGCAGCGTCACCACATCCGAAGGCATCGCTATTCGGTGGATTTAAGTCTGGGCGAATTGAATCCTCCGTTGCGTAATTGAACCCTCACCTGAGGCATCGGCGGTGAGCCCTCACCGGGTAATCGCTCACCGGAGTCGTCGCTATGGGGAAGACTTGATCAGATTTTAGCAACGCTGGATTTGAGAGAGGGCTGTGCATATTTGAGATAGAGGCGAGCGGAGATTTGTGGAGACGGAGGGGAGATTTGAGAGAGGTAAGCGGAGGGTTTGTGAGGATAATTTGTCAGAGTGAGGCGGAGGGAGATTTGTGAGAGTGAGGGCATATTTAGGGTTTAGGAGTAATTTTTAATTACTTAAAGGGTATTTTGGTCTTTTATTGTATGAAACTTTTTTAAATATGCAAAGTGTGCATATTTGATTGAAACAGTTCAAAAAGGAAAGTGTACAGATTCGGGTGGGACAAAGGGAGTATATATTTTGGTCATTTTGGTGGAAGGGGCGAATGTCTTTTTATTCTACACTCATAAGGCACCGATTATAAAAGTTAAATGGTTGGATGTGTCGAATATGAGTTGGGTAATATAAGTAACAATGAGTCTCTTGACAGGTGGTATGTTCATAAAATTATAGACATGTTATTGCATTTTTTAACTTATACATTGTATTTGTTAAATTACATAGTATGAAATTAAAATTTTAAAAATGTATTTTATATATGATTATTTTTATATTTTTACATTCAAATAAACATTAATACTTGTTTTAACTTTTAAAATAAAATAAAATATTTTTTATTAAAATAGAATATTTAAAGTAAAAAAATATGAGTAATTAAAAGATATAGGTATGAACCATTTCGATCCATTTTATGATGGGTCAAAATGTGTTGGGTTAAACCCACTCAATCGGTGGGTTGAAAATCATTCAACTCAAGGGTAGGGATGAGCATGAGCCTAGCACCCGACCCATACCCACAGGGTCCAATCCATTGGGTTGGATATTGGCCTAAATTTTGGGTCCGAGTATGGGCTTGGGTCTAGATTTTAGAAAATGGGTCTTGGTCCAACTATAAAATATTAAGACTCAAACCCAACTCGTAGACCCATATACATATATTATACTCTCTCTATCCCAACAAAAATGGCACAAAATTTCTTTCGTCCGTCCCAACAAAAAAATCATACTTTGGAAACTACCCAAAATAGCAAAAAATATCTTGTTAAAATCACACAATATCCTTTTTAACTTTCACAACTTACAAATTGAGCCCACAACTTTCCCAAAAAAATCTCTACTTTTCCACATTAATTATTCTCTGCCAAATCAGCTTGCATAAAGAGGGAGTCAAAAGCAAATGTGTCATTATTGTTGGGGTGGAAGTAGTATATAATTTTTCTCTAGCTAAATACTACCTGAAACCCCCCCCCCCCACAGTGGTATGTAGCAGGTATTATAGAAAACCGTAGCTAAAATTTTTTGTAGCAACTATTATTTTTTCCATTGGATTTATTAATCTAAAAAACCACTACAATTACAATTATTATAGCAGCTATTTATTGAATAACCACTTAGCTGTTTTCTATATAACCGGTGCTATATTACTTTTGGCGGGAAAGAAAAGCACTTGTTATTAGAAAATAGATGCTTCATTCTCTAGCATTAAATGTTGATGTGATATATAACTACATTTTATAGCGGGTTTTACAATATTAGCTCCTATGTAACTCATATAAAAACCTTTACTATTGGCAAAAAATTAAAGAGGGTTTGCACTCATGAGACCTTCCTACCATTTTCACTGCTATAGAGACGAAGTAGACAACATACAATGCCATTTGTAAAGATTATTTAGAGATAAATTGCATTGTTTTGATTATGAAAAATGGCACCGATAATTGTACCAGTGCTCGATATATAGAAATTTTCCAACATTTACAAGTTAGAATAGGAAAAATGGTTTTGAAAATGGGTTTATGATATGAATTACTCCATAACATGTACTAGCGTTTTACAACATTTCACCAAAGCATAAGTTTATTTAATGTATCTATATTTTAGGAAATAATAACACATTTTGGAGCAATGGATAATAGGGTAACATAATTTTGGGGCACGGTGTAATTTTCCAAGACTGTGTAGAAGTAATAACTGTTGACTTTTGAGACCCTTTTGTTCACCCATACATGCCAAATTACAAAGTCGCAATTGTATACTCTTTAATTGCATTTTGGTGTCGCCAATTTTGTGATTCGACAACTCCAACTTTCTTGCAGGATCCTAAGTGCAAAAAGTAAAAAATTTTACTCGTAACTCCAAATTGAAATCCACTTGAACGTGATGTTACCCTATACACTCTCATTTTATTTTCCAAGTCTGTAACTTATATTTATCAATAATCATGTACAAGAACATATATGTAATCTTTTCTGATTTTCCTTTCTTACTTTTACATAACCAACTCTAACTTACTCTAGAACATGTACTGGCGCTTTCCAACGTTTCACCAAAAAGTTAATCTATTTATTATTCGATATTTATGCTGGAATAACAAAAAAATGTGTATTTTGAAGCAGTGGATTACAGGGTAATACAACTTTGAACCATAATGTAATTTTCCAAGACTGCGTAGAAGTAATCACTGTTGACATTCGAGACTCTTTATCCACCCATATATGCCCAAATTGTAAATTCACAATCGTATACTATTGAATTGCATTTTGGTGTCATCAATTCATGATTCGACAACTCCAACTTTTTTGGAGGTACCTAAGTGAAAAATGTAAAAACTTTACTCGTAACTCTAAATTGAAATCCGCTCAAACGTGATGCTACCCTATACACCCTCATTGTATATTTCAAGTCTGTAAGGAAATATTTATTAACAAACCAACACAAAAACATATCTGTAATTCTTTTCGATTTCCCTTTCGTACTTCTATGTAATCAACTCTAAATTACTCTAGAACATGTACTAGTACTATCCAAAATTTTACCCAAAAAATTATTTATTTTCTATTTCTATATTTATGAAATAATAAAAAAAAAAGATCGTATATTTTGGGGAGAAGGATAATGTCTTGGCCTATAATGTAATTTTTCATAAATATGTTGGAGGCGCTTCCTACACCCATTGTAACCCAAATTTTGAACACGCAATAATCTCTTATTTCAATTTATTTTGGTGTCTTCAATTTTGTGATTCACCGCCGAAATTGTTTTTCTAGGTGTGCTCTCGATTCCAAAAAAATAATAAATATACCCCATTTAAAGCAGATCTAAGCAGCTGCTAAAATATAATAAATGTATCGCTGATTGTTGTGTAATATATATATATATATATATATATATGTTAGATGATTTTGTTATATGTGTAGACATATATTCACCCATGTTTATATGTTAGATATTTTTGTTATAATTTTTGTTTTGAATTTATGTAGTAACAAGTTGCAACCTTTGGAAAATTGTAGCAGCTCTTTTTAAAAGAATAAATTGCTCCTACAATGTTAGAAAATATCAAATTTGATTTACTCTCGGGCATGTATTCAAATCGAAAAATAATAATTTAGGTAGTAATAGGTCACAACCTTATGAATATTGTAGCAACTCTTTTGTGAAACAAATATTAGTTGCTACGGTGTTAGAAATATTAGATATTTTTTTGAATAGTACTCTCAGGCATGTGAATAAATCCAAAAAAATAAGTAGCAATAGGTCGCAACCTTTGGGACATTTTTGCAGCTATTTTTAAAAATAAAATATAGCTTCTACTGTATTTAGAAAATCTCAAACCTGTTAAATTGGTAATCCTCTCACGCATATATTTAAATTGGGAAAAAATTAGGTAGTAATAGGTAACAACCTAATGAACACTGTATCAGCTCTTTTGTGAGACAAATAATAGTTGCTAAGGTGTTGAATCTCCACCATTTAAATATCTTATATAAATACTAAAACCATATTTTGATCTCCCAAAAACCGCAATCGTCTCCTTCAATTTTTATCCAGACCTCATGTCACCATCACGCCTCCACTGCGCCGCCTCCTCCTCTTTTACCGCCGCTGAAGAAGCCCTCTGTCGCCATGAAGATCTCTCTGTTTGCCACTTCCTCGTGAAGATTTGTGCTCGCATCATCTCCTTCACCATGAATCTCACCTCTGATGTTCGGCGGAAAGCTCTGTTGTTTGCTCGCCTTCGTTCGCCCATCTCTGTCTTTGCCGATTGTATTGTCGGACAGCCGCTTGCTTCTGCCGCTCGCTCACCGCTAGAGAGGGTGGAGATCGACACTGCCATTGGAGATCGTCGCCTTCGCGTCACCACTGGAGATCGGTCGACACTGACGCCGCCGTAGATGAGTTACATTTGGTAGTTAAATCATGGAATATGAACTCGTAGCTTTGTTTTAACTTGTTGCTAATTCATAATATATTTTTTTTGGAAATGTCATCTTGATTCAATTTTAATTGTGAAAGTTATACATTATGGACTCGATTTCCTATTCTTCAAAGGATTTGTTTCTTCGGAGGATAATACGACCATCATTCTCTAGAGGATTTTTTTCTTAAGATATGTCTATACACTACTGCATGAACTCCCTTATGGCACCGGTGTTAGGGTACATAGGCATGGGTATTTCGGCCCCCAAACTACAGGTGCCTAAGTATGGTGGTGCTGAAATGTAGTTACAAAGGCATCGATATTCAAAACCAGTTCTGATTAAAGATACACAACACCAGTTATAATTACCGGTTCCAATAGTAATGTAGTGGTGCTGAATTATGATATGCGGCACCAGTTCTAATACCGGTGCCAATAATAATGTAGAGGTACTAATTAATGATATACACAACCGGTTCATAATACTGGTTCCATTAATAATGTAGATGTGGTTGTCCCACACAATCAGCATCGGTATAACGCAACCGCTACTTATAGATTAATACCAGCACTGGTTCCACCTTATCGGTGTTGCTTGTAATGTGGTATATGGTGTCAATTTTACTAGCACCAGTTCCATTTTAGAACCAGTTCTAAGGATTAGAAGTTTCATTTTCTTCCAGCACCGGTATTGAACAATTGGCGGTGCTTGTTCGCAGTTAGTTGTAAATTTTACAGCAACGGTATTGAAGGTGGAAACCGGCGGTAATTTTTATTTTCATTTGCAATTCCCTATTTTAATTTTTTCCTCCCCATCCGGATTGAAACCCGGGCAAATATGACAGAAGAAACTGATAACAACAACTAACAAGATAGAATCTACTAACTAGATAAATACTAGGAAAGAAGAAATGAATGAATTATGAACTTAAAATGTCTAAGAAAACATAATCCTTCCACAAATAAAATTATAAAAAATGTAAATATCTATAACATCCATTTTCTATAATACCTTATACTCATCTAGTTCCATAGAAATCTTGCAAAGTTTGGAATACTCGTCCACCCTAGCTTGACACCATCTATAGGCTACAACTGATATCTCATTGCCATTGTATGCTCCATGTTTTGAGGGAAATACTTGTTGCGTTCAAAACAACCCGACGATTAATTACGTGAAAGTATTCACTAAGTAAGAATTAATTTTTTTTAATTTGTAATCAGTCGACCAACCTCGAGAATATCTATAGAGGTAGCCTTTAGCACAAGTTTTTCCATGTAGAGGAGGACATAGTATCCACATTCCCAACCACTCAATGGACAGGACATAGTATCCACATTCCCAACCACTCAATGGACATAAATCATGGCATCAGTATTGAGCATGATTTCCATAATGACTTCAGCACGACCCTCGACTTCTGCATCCTTGATTTTTGTTGCAAAGCTTCCCGTATAGGACGGACAAAACTGAATGCTACCATTGTTGGCTTCGAAGACTTGGTCTCGGAGGTGCCTTAAAAATAGCATAAGTTAATATTTTATCATAAGTAGTGTATAAATAAAATCAATTAATGTGACAAGGTAAACCTTACCCCATCCAAACATTTATCAATAGCTAAGTCGTTGCTCTGTCATTGCCAACCTTATTTTCGAACTCTTAAACAATGTAGTATTATATATATATATATATATATATATATATTTTGTAGAAAGTCAATGGTAGATACTCCAGAAACAAAACCACCTTTCTCGACTGGTGCATGCTTTTCACAAGTTCGTTGCAGTGTTTGATGTAATTCTCCATGTTGGGATATACTGTGAACTGGAGCTTGTTGACAGTCTGAAATGATGTAATGACAACAAAATTAGGGAAATTGATAAGTAATGAAATATAGTATAAATTACGAACGTTATCGAGAATTACCAGTTTCAGAGGCCTATCATTCATAAATTCTTCCTTCGAGAGACTGTGGGGGCTGGTTAATCCCCACTACTTAGGGGTTTCTAGCTGCAAAGAAAAGTAATTTAATTTGAACGATTACTAATAAAAAATCAAACTTGTAAAAGTTGTAACATTTGGTTGATTTATTTCATCATTGTCGCTGACATTAAGAAAATTTAAATCATCGGTCAGGGGCTTGTTTCCATCAATGTCCTAGGTCTACGTATCATCTCCTAACGTGACCAACATTATAGGCCAGTCCACCACACTCCCCAAAGCGTCTCCCACTTCATTGAAATGGTGGTTGGTAGACGACAACCCAGCCCTTAGATGGTATATTGGCTCGCACACGCGGATGCGAGCACTGGACCATGTGACTTCTTGGCACGCCTAGATTTTTGGAGTCATGCTTTAGCAGCCTTAAGCCTCTCTCCCTGGAGGCTCTTAACGTACAAGGTCACCATTCAATATCCTGTTACAAATGGTGATAATTATTTAGACTAAAATAGTTTATGCGTGGATAAATTGATGAAAAATTCGAACAATTTCAACATGTGAACTATAATGCATATTTACCTCTTCATCCTCTTCTCGGTCGCTAGGTGGATCTTTTCCCCAGCCGCTGAGACCGGTGGAAACACCTCCAAACATAGCATTCTAAATGAAGCTCTTCGGGTCCGCTAGGCTTTTGGGAACATTTAATCCCTAGCTGAAATTATGCCCTTGACTAACTGCTTGAGGTACAAGGCCATCGCCTTGACAACGGGCTGCTAAGCGTAAGGTTTCTTGGCCTCCTTCTTCTGGGACGAGGAGCTGTTGTGGAACTTACTTCTTTCCAATCCTGGGATAGAAATCGATGCTGGCAGGTACCTCTATAACGACCCGAGTGATCCATCTTCCCAGTGGCTCTGAACAATATATCCTCACCCGGACCCAACTCTAGGGTTTCCCTTCTTCTTTTCTTTGTTCATCTTTAACTGCCGATCATATTATTGTGTTAGTAGCAAAAAATATCAATTTACTTAAATATGAACATTTAAATAATTTTAATACTTACGATAGTGTTCACTATGGCCTTGACTCTACGGTTGCATATTCCTTGTCTTTTTTCTTGTTAGACTCCATGTAGACCAGAGATCTGTCCGGCTTGAAATTCTTTGAACTTATCTCTGCCTCAATCTGTTCTTCCGTGTATCCCTGGTCCCTAAACTTCTTCCTCTCCTTCTCTTTTAGTTGCTCTATCAACTTCTCCTTTGTAGCCCTATTCCCCTTCAGCCCGGCATGGTGTGTGTACTTCTTTTCCTTCAAATACTCGCTATTCTTCTTTCTTTCTTTTTTTGGAAAAAATGAAGAAAAAAAGGTTAGTTATTAACACAATGAATTAGTTGCACCATATTTAAATATTATTTATAATGTCATGTAAGAAGTTTACTTACCATCATATCCTATGTCCTTCTGTGCTCCTCAAACTTCTTCCACTCTTTCTCATCCATTTACCGCTAATTTTTCCACAGCTTGTATTTTGGAACTTTGCCACCAGGAAGTAACCATATGCACTTGTTCGACACCTTGGATTTCCAGTTGCGATGTACATCGCCTACCTTACTAGTCACATTCTTCCTCAACCTGCTCCACTGGTCTTCATTCAATTTAGTTTCGATCTTGAAACTTGTTTGAAATGGTAGTGAAAAAATATTTAGGTTAGGATCATGAATATATTGTTTAACAATAAAAATTAGGAATTTGTCATTTAAGTGCTATGAAATATTTTTGTACCCTTATATCTCTCCACGCTTCCTCCTTCACATCTTTCGGGACGTCAGGCCGATGTATCCACGTAACAAATTTGACCCGCCTCTGAAATATGTAATTGTAATATGTGGTCCATGCGCTCCAGTTTTTGTAAACAAATCATCTGACCCTCAACTTCCTCGAAGGATACAGGGACATGCTCATTTTCCTAACATGGCCGACTGGCGAGTAGCCAGTCATCTCCCATTCCCTACACCAAGTGCCAATCTCGAACTTGTCGAACATATTCCCCTACCATCCGCCTACTTTGGAGAGGTCATCATTACCCAAATTGCGTAGGGGGTTGTCCTTTCTATCACCCTCGTGCTCTTCCAGAGCTTCTTTCTCAGGAGCACCACTAGCACCCGCTTGATCTTTCTCAAATTGAATATTAAGGGGTAACACCAGTGGAACATTCTCTTCTTTGACTTCAAAAGTAACTTCCTTGTTGTCCACCGTCTTGTTTTGGTGGAGGGCCAACCCCCTTCCTCTTTCTGGGAACATTTTTGTTTTTGGGAAGCATCTACATATAGAAATACCACATGAATGTATAAGGAAGTTAAACATTAAAATTATAATTTATGACCTATATATCATACACTTTGGATTGATGAGTTCAAAAACCATTCAACAGTACATAATGAACATGACACTCCCACACACAATGAACATCACACTCCAACATCACAACTATTTGAATCACAGTTCCAAAAACCCATCAATATCACACAATGACCATCACACTCCAACATCACACTCCAACATCATTCAATGAACATCATACTCCAACATCACACAATGAACTTCACACTTTAAATCCCTTCAATATCACACAATGAACATCACACTCTAAAATCACACAATGAACATCACAGATAAAAAACTCTTCAATATCACACAATGACCATCACACTCCAACATCACCCAATGAATATGACACTCCATCATCACACAATAACCGTCACAAACCAATATCACATTCCAACATCACACAATCAACATCACACTCCAACATCACACTCCAACATCACACAATCAACATGACACTCTAACATCACAAAGTAAAATTGAACACTCCAATATCACACAATCAACAACCCTAAGCAGCTTAATATCCAAAAAAGATTGATTCATACATTTCATCAAAAACCTAGAAATTCATAGAAATTTCAGTCAATATAAATTAATCTAGGGTTTGTAAACGACTAAGGATGAAGGATTGTAGAAGTACCTTTCAACTATCCGGCCAAAATCCTACTGAAGGTGATTTTGCCACTAACGAGGGGATTTTTTTTTAAAGAAAATGGAGTGGAAGATACAAAATTAAGGGGTTTTCGGGTTCTTATAAAAAGTGGGATTGAGGAGGTCGGGCAATGAAGGTTGAATGGAGATTAAATGGTGGAGAACTTGGAGATTTAATGATGGAAAACATGGAGAAACCATTTGGAAAAGTGGGGAAGAAGAAGAAAACGAGACTGTTATGTGAGGAAGATGATTGGTCGCGTTTTATATAAGTAGAGTCAGCACAGGTACATAATGCGACATACTAGTGTTGAAGTACTTCATACTGGTGCCAATGTTCAAAGAAGCAGCTGTGTGAGGCTGCTTTGTTATTTTTTGAGAAAAGTGCTTTTATAACCCTACCTAATTGACAAAAGTGCCAATATAACCTTTTGATAACTAAAAATGGAGATATAACCCTACCTAGTTGATGTAAGAGCCAATATAACCTTTTCGATGGAAAAATCAATTTTACCCATTTCCGAATGTGCTAATATAACCATATAAGTTTTAAGAATGTGCTGATATAACCTTATAGGTTTTAAAAATATGGTGATATAACCCTATCAGTGGTCCTGCGGTGGTCGGCGGTGGTCCGGCGACGGCCGACGGTGGTCCGACGACGGCAGACGGTGGTCTGACGAACTAAAATTTATATTTTAACACTAAGGGTATTTTGGACATTTTACATTCAGTCAATGCCAAAAAATGGAAGTCAACGCCGGAAATGGGGTCTAAGCGTTATATAGGCACTTACACTAACTAGTTAGGGTTATTTTTGCACTAAAAATTATCTGAGCGTTATATTGGCACTTATGCCAAGTAGGTAGGGTTATATTGGTATATATCCCTTTTTTTTCTAACCATAGAGCAAAGTGGCAAAAATCGTCTAAGTACAGAGCACCAGTATCAGACCCAGTGCTTTGGCAACAAAAAAACCTGTGCCAAGTGCGTATGAAGCAGCTGCGTGAGGATGCACTGTTATTTTTTCCTAACCCAAGAGCAATATTAGAAAAAAAATTTAAGTCCAGAGCACTAGTAAGAAAACTGGTGCTGGTATAAAAAAAATGGGTGCCCTAAAACCAATAAAGTATCTATGTGGAGCTGCTTAATCCCTACATGGATTCTATTTTCAGCACCGATCTAAGTTACCGGTGCATTCTATTACACAACTGGTGCATATAAAATAAGTTTTGGGCTGAAACATTTTCAGCCCAAACAGTAAGGGGCGGGAAACTAAAATTTCTTTCCAGCACCGGTATAAAAACAGGTGCCAATTCGAAAATCACAAAATTTTGAATTTCCCGCCCTGGAATATCCGGAATTTTCAAATTTTCGACCCCAAAAAACTAAGCACCAGTTCTTCAGCATACTTTGCCCGTGCTTGTTTTCATTTATACTATTTTGCAATATTTAATTTAAATCCCTCATTAGGGAGAAAGCTTTCTCCATTGTTTTTTTAATTGTAATTGTACTAAAAAATATTAAATTAAACATTCAATAGATACTTGGTTTTGAAATTGTGTCCGATGGATACCTGAAAACGCTCCTTTCATAACTTTGTTAAAATAACACTGTTGCCCAAAACTAAGTTACACCATTTTTTGTAGCCAAATTTCTTCATATTGTGTATTCTTGGGTTAATGTATGGTTTATAATAGAATTTTATGCTCTCATAGAATTTGATAAAGCGCTAGTACATGTCTTAGAGCATCTTACTCTAAATAACTTAGAAGTTAGAAAGTCCAAATAGGAAGATTTATTGGTGAGTTTTTTCCAACAAATATTATCCATTTTTTTTATTCATTCTTGGAATTGACATTAGGTTCTCATAATGTAGGATTGTATTCGATTGGATTTGAATTTGGACTTCTGAGTGAAGTTTTTGCCTTTTGCACTTAGGTTCCTCGAAGAATCTTTGAATTGGCAAAACTAAAAAAATGGTAGTTCAATAGTGAAATTGAGTATTGTATTATCATATCTATGCGATTAGGACTTGATTGGGTAAGTGGAACAGTAGTAAGTTTCATCATTTTCCCATGACAGAATGCCTCAAACCACCTCTGACCACACCGTAAATTAGCATATAACTCACTCACTATGTTGTGGTTAAACATTGGAGGCGTGCCACACAATTTCTCCAATCCAAGTGCCCAGATAGATTCTTCAAAGGGGGGAGATGCTTCTATTCCTCTCTCCTGAAAAAGGTCGCCTTGTTCTGTACGTTTGTTCAATTAACTTTGCCTGCTCTGAAATGAACATATTCTCTTGTTGTTGAATATTGGATTGCATCTCCGAAGAGGAAGGGGATGCATTGTGTGACCTCTTTATTAGAGTTTTTGGTGCCACATCCTACAATATCCACTCAGGCATTTTAACAAACACCTTCTATGCATCATAAAAACCTATAGAATACTAGTTTTGATGAACATCAACAAACGCTCAATGGAAGTCAATAAAATTCTACATAGAGATATATGTAGGTATTACACATTAATGCTATGTACATGATTGCAACATCGAACAAAGTTCATACTGGAGAAGAAAGTGAACCAACATTTTTCCTACCTCAATGGGTTTGTGACATATAATCTTGTAGAATGATAAATAATCTTTGAAAGAGAAATCACCTTATTCCTTCACAGAGCCTGGGTTGATGAACCGATGGCTACCATAGGGTAGATTTCCTCTCCAAGTATTAGAATTGGAAGACGAAGTCCCGGTCGACCTGTCTATTTAGTTATAACTTTAAAAAGGTAGCACCGGTATGAGACTCATAAACCGGTGTCAGGAATAGAAAAAGCAGTTGTCTGATGCTTCTTTGAATTAATTTTTCATCTATTTATCCCAACCCTAGAGCATACTTGCAAAAAAATTCTAAATACACAGTATCGACACGAAAATCGGTACTGGGAACGACAATACCAGTGCTTTTATATCATAAAGCAGGTGCTTAAGGCTTCTTATGACGAATTTTTATGATTCATTTCGAACCCGAGAACAATTTACCGACATGTATTTTGAGTCCACAATATCGGTAAAAATACTGGTGTCGAGATGCTTAAAATCGGTGCCATGCATATGATAGAGCAGCTACCTGAGGCTGCCTTGAATTATTTTTTCAAATGTTTGTTCCAACCCGAGAGAATAGAGGAATAATTTATTCTAAGTACACAACACCGATCTAAATTCCGGTGCTGGCTAGACAAAAAAATGGTGCTTTAGATGAAATAGAGCACATACTCTATTTTTCAGCATCGGTTTTTAATCAAATAACTTGTGCTGGTTTTCATTTCAATTTTATCAAGACAAATATCTAACGAAGTGAAAAACAGGAACACGCAACATTACACTACAGGCAAGGTAAACCCAAATACATATATTAATATCATTGTGCCGAATAGATAGCACACTGGAGAGGACACAAAAGTATAATGATAATTACATTTACGGTCATAAGATGCACCAATATTTTCATTTTCAAGACAACATCACCCCTATAATTTGACCGCTCTCATAAATCCACAATCTATCATCATATGACCGTCTACCTACTAATGGTATACCCACATCCTCCAAACTTTGAAATACATATGAGAACTCAGGACATTCTGCTCGGACCGGCCAATCAATCTCTCCTTCGAAGTAGAAATTCTTCCCATGTAGGACGACCTCGTTGCTAGGATCCAGGTCATAAAAAATGGTCGTGCCTGGGCAGCTAAGATAAACTTGTCATCCTCGAACCCAACTCAGTTAAGGTCCACCCATGGGTTTCTCCATACGAACCCCAGCTCCATTATCAACCCACCTACACTTGAAAACCACAACTTTGAACTAAACATAATCCAACTCCTAAATTTCCTCAATCACCCCGTAAAAGATCATCGCTGCCATGATAGGTTTTTGTCTTTCTTACTAGACTGCCACATTGATTCAGATTCAATGTAAATGCCACTTTTCTGCATCATGCTCTTGCTGTCCTATTCAACCATTGCAAAAGTGAATCCATTAATATCATACCCTAGGTATCTTCTGACAGTGCAGTTTGGACTTCTTGCAAAGGCACAAAGTTTAGTAGGCATGGCGTCCACATTGCAACAATCATAAAACCAATTCACAAATGTGGAAGAATGAACAAGTTGTATTTTGTTCGAAAGCTAGTCCGGATATAGTGTTTGTAAATACAACATGTGCTCTTGAACCTAGATTGCAGTCTCACTACTATTTCGTAAAATGTAAAGGTGAACTATCATAAACTCAACATAGAAGGGTGTATGAAGTGTACCTTTAGAATGTGCAACCCCTTTCTTCCTACTAAAGTGTGTTTGTTCAAGTAATCCAACCGATTTCTTACCAACTAAGTTTGTGATACAGTAATCAATGATCTCCTCATTCACGTACTTTTGCACGATGCTCGCATCCGGTCGGCTACGATTACGAACATAACCTTTGAAAACACCCATGTACCGCTCAAAGGGTACATCTAATGCATGCCCACCGGACCGCATAGAATAATTTCCCTAACAAAATGAATGACTAGATGAACCATAATGTTAAAGAAGGACGGAGGAAAACACTTCTCAAACTGACATAACAGTAAAATCCCCCCTCTCTCTAACACATCAAGCGCCTGCCTGCTTATATTCTTCCAACAGATAGAGTTGAAGAAAAAACACAGTCGCATAATGCTAAATCGCACATCCTCTTCCATAACACCACAGATAGCAACGGGCAACAATTGTTGCATGAGAATGTGACAATTATAGGCTTTCAAGGCATTCATACGCAAATCATCATTCATAAAGCTGCTAACATTAGAAGAGTATCCGGATGGTACCTTGATCCCTTGGATATACTCGCAAACTGATCTCCTCTCATCCACTGACAAATTGTACGGGCAGGAGGGAGGTAAGTTTTCTTCCCTCTCACCTCCATGGCTATGCCGGACCCAATACCAAACTCCAAAAATCCTTCCGCGCACTTAAATTGTCCTTCGTCTTCCCAGGAATGTTAAGTAAGGTACCAATAAAACTCTCGCACACATTCTTCTCAATGTTCATTACATCCAAACAGTGGCGAACCTCCAAATTCTCCTAGTAAGGAAAATCAAATAAAACCGACCTCTTCTACCAAGGTTCATCAGGCGTTGTACCAACCTTATTCACCTTCTTCCCAAGAACAACATTCAATTTCTTCACTTTTTTGTGTATGACAACCCCCCTTCAATGGTTTTAGCGCCTTCCTTACCTTCCCACCAACAAACTGAAATGCGTCCTCACGCAGCTTGTGCTTCATGGGGAGGAATTTTCGGTGACCCAAATACACTTTCTTATGACCATTCTTCAACTGTTGGTAATCGGTGGACTCTTCGCACATGGGACACGCCTTGTGCCCCTTCACCAGATAACGCGAATGGTTTCCGTATGCTGGAAAATTATTTATGGTACAAAAAAGAATTTCCTTCAAATTGAACTCCAATCCCCTAAATCCATCAACCACATAGACACTGTTGGACCAAAGAACCTTAAAATATTCTACAAGAGGTGCTAAGTACGTATCAATGTCATTTCCGAGTTGTTTTGGCCCAGAAATCAACAAAGGCATCAACACATAATTTCTCTTCATACACAAATACGGTGGAAGGTTATGTATGGCCAGCATTACCTGTCATGAACTATACCTAGATAAGATGTTGTCGAATGGGTTCACTCCATCAGTACACAAATTCATACACAAGTTCTTTGGCTCACTTGCGAAGTCCCTCTCTTCCATTGATCGACATCAGCTGGATCACAGATCACATTGTCCTGAAGAGAACCCCTTCCCATGTACCATGTCATATTGTTTGCATCATTGGCATTCTTGAACAACCTATTCAACCGCTGGATAATTGGAAGATCCCACATGCATTTTGCAGAAACTCGTTTCCTCAACTTTAAGACAACATCTCCATCGATAACCACATTTCTCCACCAAGAAATTTTACAAAACCCTGGGCCTCCCCCTAAATTCATCAACAACATCCCCAAACATGTCATCTAAATTTATGTCTCCGAAACACTCTCCTCCACTACCTACAACCACCTCCGGCGGTGCCTTCTCACCATGAAATGTCCAAACCATATAATGTTTTTCAAACCCTCTCCTAACCAGTGAAGTTTCATGGTGTCTCTATCACGACCACAGTTACGATTCTTGCAATCATGACAGGGACATAACACTCACTTCTCACGACCAATTGCGTGCTCCGAAAAATCCTCCACAAAATCAAGATATTCTTTGCTCAACCAACTAACGTTGCAATACACGTGTTTACGCCTATCTATCCCACATTCCAGCTCTACAAATTAACGAATGTAGGAAAATTATAGTTCCACACAATGACAATGGCTACGCAAAATTCTAAACATTCAAAATCAATTGGGTAAACCTTATGTACAACTCGCATCATAGCGTTCAAAACTTAACCAACATTTTCACATTCCTAAATTAGGTATTAATGACATCAAGAAATATGGAAGACAATCACATTTCTTCTATGAATGCAAGTATCATGAACATGATCAAACACACAAAATCATAATCAAAAACACAAAATCATGATAAAAAATACAAAATATATGCATACAGACCATTTGTTTACATCATTAACAATATGTCAAATAATTTAAAACCTAACCATTGTGGGTCTTCATTTGAGCATCTAATGTACGAACCCTCCCAAAAACACCATTAATGACCTCTCCCCAAAATCTCACTTTTTACCCACCAATGAATAGTGGTAGGTGAACATTAAATTCTCTTCTAGGACCTGTATAATGGCTACACACCGGTATTAGAAAATTTCCCACCAAAAATATACCCTCCAAAATGACTATTTCGCAAATTGCAGTAATGGTTGTGTAATTTTTTGGATACCGGTGCTAAAAAAATATATATCATCCCCTTCTCATACGGGTCTCCAGTTTTTTAGCACCGGTAATATGCAATCTGATGCAATAATTTTACATAGGCACCGATACACTATATTCATACCGGTGCTATTATTTTCCCTCCATTTTTTACGTGCCAAAGACACTATTGCGCATATGGAACCCTTTTTCAGCACCTGTCCCTTGCACATTCTTTGTTTGTACTGGTGCTAGTTCTTACATATGGCACCAGTTGTGGGCACCAGTTTCAATATTCTGGTGCTATTAATCACCGGCAACAACGATTTTTGTTAATTTGGTCACAAAACCGGTGTCTTTCATATTTTTAGCACCAGTTTTTTATCCCCACTGGCAAAGTACCGTGCCTATGTACCTGTTTTCTAACCGTGATATTCTAACCCTCACTCATTATGATATAAGCTTTATTGTGAAGGATAGAGATAGTTTTCATTGTGGTGATTGATTTCCTTGTTTGCTAAGTTAAAAAGCATCTATTGTTTTAATATATTATTGGTATTGATCGCTCTCACATTTTTCATCAAGAACATCATATATTTTTGTTGTTTTGAAATCTTTGGGTAAACACCTTGACAATAATCTTTACGTCTATAGGACGTTCCTTTAAAATCTTCGTGGAAATCTTTGGGTATGTACGACGTTCCTTTAAAATCTTGACTTTTCCAGAAAATTGGAATTTTGAGTAAAGTTCTTTTTCGGGGTTGTATTTTGGATTAATTTAGAATCCAAAATTGTTTGAACCCTATTCAGGCATATATATATATATATATATTTTACTACATGATCCTTTGTTGTGTATGTATCACATTAAATTTGTCCAAATTTTGCTTTTGCCGTTAGAAAACCTATGTTTCAGTTATACATGATTGTACTGAGCTTGCTGTTAGGTTTCAAGTGGTTAATGTAAGGGAGAAATCATGTGAAGAATATTATTATAAAATTGTATGCTTCATGGAATTATAGCTGGAATACTTTAATTTAGTACATGTTTGGTTTAACTTTACTAGATGTAGAATTACCTTATTTTCTTAAAGAGTAAACACTTATGTCTGTGAAGTGCTCAAGTTTGTTTATATCACTTCTTGAATGTAACATGTATGCATAGAATGAAAATACTAAAACTACCATAGAAGGGAAGGAATTGTTGCCTAAAGAGTTTGTTCTTGTTGAAAATACTCTATCTGATGGAGTGGTTGAACAAATCATTTTTTTTCATTTGGGGGTGAAGTTGATGTGTATGATCCACAAGCTCTCTGTGACAAGGTAGTTTACTGTATTTGTATGCAGCACTAAAGATTTGAGTATCATTTGCTGATATGCAAAAAAAATAATCATTAAAGCACTCCAATGTTGACGTGATACTATTTCAATTGTCTTCATGCTTTTAATCTATTTCTTGATGGGTGAAATTGCTCCTGTAAATGCACTCTATATTGTGGTTATATGGATTGCATATTTAGTTTGGGTTGAATTGTTCATTTTTCCCTAGGGTATATGTCTTGTAGCTTTGCTTTGACTGGATATTATACACTGGGTTTGTTTAATTTTTTGATAGAGTTAAGATTTTCTGTATTAATTTATTTTTCTTCACTAGTGAGAAAATTTATTTTTACTTGAATGTCCTGAACATGTTTTTTTTCAGGTGTTGTGTGGAATACCCGAGAAAGAATAAGTAAAGAAAATAAAGCGAAAAACAAAACACCGAGAATTTATGTGGTTCACCAATTGGCTACATCCACGGTCGACCAAGATCGGATTCCACTGAGAGAAAAGGCCAAAATTACAGATTTCCTACTCTCTACCAATCCTATCTTACAAAAAAAGGACGAGGCACTATATATAGTCATCTCCACCTTAATCCCTAACGAGTTTGGGTCCAAAAATATTTTGGCCCAAAGCTGAACAGAAGACAGAATATTACATATAAAAGCCCAAACAGAGGACATGTTATACCATAGGGTTGGGGGCGTCTCTGCCCCCGGGACCCCAGACCAGGGTGCGCTCCGCCCCCCTGGACCTCCCGACTCACTGACCGGGCAGCGAGAACCCCGTACCAACCTGTCGAATCAGCTAATACGTATTCAAGGCATACCTACAGCAGAGTTGTTGGCCAAGGAGGCTATTGTCAAAGTTAGCTGCTTCTTCAAAAAATAGCTACATAGTTGCAGCATTGCATTCCATAACGAAAGCAGCTGGTGAAGGTGTGTAGATGAAAACAACTGGTGGAGTTTACAGTGCTATCTTCACTGCCTAGATTTTTTTTACATGCCAACCACACACACACACTTGTTTTTCTTCTTTTCATTATCATATTTTTGCGGGATGAACATCTTGTTGTACTTGGGGAAGTGACTTGACAGAAGGGACTTCCGGAAAGAAGCTGAAAGGAATGTCCAGAGCTACATCAGATCATGCTTTCAATGCAACAATATGGGATGTTCTCGTTGATCCTGCGTATCAGGTATGGTACAAGTAGTGATTGATGGGAAATGCAGTTAAATGCATGTTTAATATAGGTCTAGGAACTAGCTTCTGTTGATTAACTCTTTCTCACCTAGAAGCCGGGTTAGCCTATATGGTGATGTTAATTATGTGACTAGAGTTGTTTTTCCAGTAAGAACAGTATTTAATGATGATTCTGTTTATGACTTGATCAATGCTGCGCCATCATTTATCAAACCCTCCCCGTCACCGAAGTCACCGGTCGGGATTCCTGTCGCCGGTACCTAACTCCACGCCACTTCTTCTTTCTTTGTTGCTTTATCCAATTAAAAAAAGATGGTTTAAATTGCCACTACCAGAAAACAATGTAGTGATATCTTGGGGGCATGATGAATACATGTATTTGGTACATTTTCTCCAATTTCTTAATGAGTGATTAATATTTCATACATCTTCCTCATGATCACGCAAGTGTGCAGAATTTTAGATACACTTTAGCTTCTGTAGGATTTAGCGTAATATTGTAGATCTATGTTTTGCTCGTATAACTACAATTGTAGTTACTATTGATTATGTTAAGTTTTTCTATTCATGAAGGAATTTTATTTATTTTAGTCATTTATGGAGAAACACAAAAGTGGAGCACTAATTTTTATTTATTAATCTAGAATTACAAATTTTGTATAGCACCTTAAAAAAAATAGCTGCAATATGTAGCAACTTTGTTTTTAAACAGCTACAATATGTAACAGCTAATTTTTATACATTTGCAATATGAAGTAGCTATTTTTTGAAATAGCTTCCAAATCATGTGTAGAAGCTGTCATTATAATAGCTGTTAGGTTATATTTACATTGCACCGCCCACTTAGGTACCTCTTTTGGCAAAGCAAAAAATAGCTGCTACAGAGGTAAAATATATATATATATATGCAACGTAAAGCAGCGGTTAAATATACCGCTGCTACAAAAGTAGCTACAACGTGTAGAAACTTTTACTTAATAGTTGTTATGTAAAAGTTACCTTGCACCACCCACTTACGCATCTATTTTTGTCTCTGCATATGATACTTTTCTGTTTGGAGAAGCTACAGATACGTAGATGGCTTATATACAATGGACGATCAACATTTTTGAAAGCATAACAGGTCAGCGGATCAATTCAGAAAAATCCAAGATTTTGCCAGCCCTAATACTAACGAGGGAATGAGACGTAAGGTTTGTGACATCTTAAAAATTCTTGAGGTGACATCACATGGGAAGAACTTAGGGTTGCCAGCGGAGATGGGGAAAAACAAGAATGAGATTTTTCCAAGGTTTTAAAGATAATATCAAGACAAACATAGACGGATGGAGCCAAAGAAACTTGTCGAAAGAAGGTAAGGAAATATTGATAAAAACTGTACTGGAGGCTGTTCCCAGTTACACGATGAGTTGTTTTAAGATCTCAGAATTAAATACATGATGATATAAGGAGTATGATCGGTCAGTTTCGGTTGAGAGATTCAACGAACAAGCAAAAAATACACTGGGTTACTTGGATGAAGCTTGCGAGAGCAAAGGTAAATGAAGGGGTTGGATTTAGGGACTTGAAGGCAACTAATATTGCATTTTTATTCAAACAAGGTTGGAGGATGCTTACAGATCCAACATCACTGATTACCTGGGAGTACAAGGATAAATATTTTCCAAATTCTTTGATATTTGAAGTTGATCTAGGAAGTATCCCTCTTGGTCTTGGCGCAGCATTCACGGTGCATTGGGAACACTGAAGTTAGTATGCAGAAAGAGGGTGTTTTGGGGCTGAAGTATACGCATATGCCATGATCCTTTGCTTCCTAACTCAATAAACTTCACAGTGAAGGATCCCAAACACATTCAACAGGAGTTTTCGCTAGTCCCGGACCCCATCGATGAAGATACCGGAAGATGGCGTGAAGATGTGGTTAGGGAGCATTTCTCGATAATGACACGATGAAAATTCTTGACATGTAGTTGAGTGGACAAAACAAAAATAGATCATTTTATAGTTTGTTCTTCATACCACGTCATCTTTGAAGACCCGCAATCACAACTGCACTACCAGCTTCAGGAGCCCTCGACGGGAATGGATGGAGCATTTTGGTCGAATCTTTGGAAGCTTCACGTCCCTCAAAGAGCGAAGCATTTCAATAGGCATTTGTGCACGGACTCTCTTGCAATGGGGGAAAACCTTTGACGTCGAGTTATGAACACCGAACAAATATGCTCGTTGTGTAATGAGGAGGATGCTTCGAGCAGACATTTGTTTTTCGAATGTGCATACGCACGTTGCGTGTAGAGCACGGTTGGATTCTCCAATTAATCAGGGTAAGTGCTTTTGGTTGGATGAGAGGTGACTTTTGGTTCAGAAAATTGCTAGTTGTCCACGATGTGGCACACCGGGAGTTGTTAGTGATGCTCTATGATGGGATTTGGTTCCAACAAAATCAAAAGTTCTTTGAAAATGTATGCTAGGAACCAACCATGTTGGATGCGTCTGTTCAAGAAAGTCAAGCCCAAGTTGAATCATTGGTACGACCACCAAAGAGGGGGATGAAGGTCTTTCGCGACGCTGGCCTGGCACAAGGAAAAGCTGGTTGTGCTTGGTTCTTAGATGATGAAGGAAATTTTGGATGTGGTTTGGTACGTGGCTTCGAGTGAGTAAATGAACCTTTAATTGTTGAAGCCTTTTCCATGCAACTTGCATATGAGTTGTTGGAGGCAATGGGAGAAACAAATACCTCTATTATCGGTGATTCATTGAATTTGGTTCAAATGATTCGAGGTGAGTTGGAGTGCCTGGGTTCGTGTTCAGAATTAATTGGATCCTTGCGCACAAAGTTTGAGGAGAATCCGACTAGAGGTCAATTTCGGGTGCTGGGAATACAAAATTTTGTATTGCAAATCATATGAAATTGTGTAATGAGATGCTTAAGTCATGGTCATCCCGCCCGAATTTGTACTAGACGACATTGGAAGTTTTTTAGTGATATGAAATGAAATCCATTTTTACTTCAAAAACAAAAAATAACATATGTTTTATTTAATGAAGAAAATAATTAGAAAATTAGACCCATTAGTATACAAATCGGAAGAACTTGTGGAAGTTTCCATAGGATCGAGCAAGTTTCTTTATCAGACTCAGGGATTATAAGTTTGACCGAGGATGGAAAAGGTCCCTTCCGGGAAGATCAAAATCGATTTTTGCGCAAACAATGAACTTTTTACTTTTTACACTTAGGTACTTCCAAGAAAGTGGGAGAAGTCGGAAGGCAAAATTGGAGATACCCTTATTTAGTTTACATTGTCCCAACCATTTTGTTTCGATTTGGGTATCAACGGATCAATACAAGGGCCCAAAATCTTCACATGGAGTATTTGACGATACTTTTTGATAATTACACTATGGCCCATGCATGCAGTGTCGCAAGAACCTCGTTTGAAATGAAACGTTGACCAAAATGCTACCGATGTCGGTTGCCCTGAAAATTATAGTGGGGCTAAAAAAATTGAGACGAAAAACTGAGCTATAATTTCCCCCAATCCTATTTCATCTGAATTTTAATCAACAACTATACCCATTTCACATCTCCAAAAAACTTCCTCCAAACCCAACTTCCAATATTGTTTCCATTCACACCATTACATCAATTCAAATGCTCAATCAAATTGCTTCTCTCAAACATCCACAAGTACTGGAAGATGGAGCATTGCCGGGTACAAATTAATTTAGGTAGTGTTCCATCCATTCCATGTTCATTTTGCAATTTATTAGTGATTTTGCATATGTTATTTTTTCGTGGAACAAATATTGAATATTTTAATGAATTATGATGACTCTGTTACATGTTATAAAGTGTATAGCGCTCGTGTTGTCAATATACTTCCTTGTTTGTAAGTAGTGTGAAAAAAGGTTTAGATTAGGGTTGATTGTGGACAATAATTATATTTTAATAAGAACAAAATTTGAATGTGCGACGTCGGTCTCAATCCATCGGCCCTTACGATATGTTAACGAACAACGACCGACGTCGGACATTCAAGGAAATTCTAGGAAAAACTATGAATGTCCGATGTCGATCTCCAGGTCATCCCGTGCGATATCATTGTCTCATGTATGTGATGTCACACTCAATCAATTGAGTTACGCTTTTCGGTTGAGATTAATGTCGTCTACGCATGACTATATTATGTGTATTTTATTTTGGGACTATCCATTTTTAACATAAATTTTGTTTCTTGTGGATTGGTTGTAGTAAGACAAAGAGAGTTATCGATGGACTCTCAGCATATACATGAAAGGACTAGTCATTTCACTATTCGCCCTGACAATGTTAATGTCGTACAATGTAGACAATGGAGGTTCAATACCAACAATAGTTTAATTTCATATCAACCTCATGTATTTTAATAAATTGTAACATATATTTGTAATATATGTGATACTTGTGTGGGTTCTACCATATGATTACATTCCGCATTAATTGAACAACAATTTATTGTTGTATGGCGTTTAACCATTTCATGAGTCATAGAATATTAAATAACATGTAACGGCTAGAAACAAATGATTTTTTGTGTCATCAAATATCAAATATTATAATATTTTATGAGAATCTGCGTCTCTCCTATAAAAAAAGAAACGTCGAGCATCGTACAAACCATCGTCTTTAGAATGTGTTTGAGATTGGTCTTTGAAAACAATGTCGTATTGGTTAGAATTTCACGTCAACGTGCACACAACATGACTGTTTCACAGCACACGACGTCGGTTAAATTTTTTTGCTTTGTTGCTCTCATTCCAACCAATGTCGGCCTGAACGAAGTTGGAACAATAGTCTTCAATCATCCATCATCTTGCTACGACCGATGTCACTCATAATACCTGACGACGTTGGTCTAAAACCGAGGTAAAAAGTACTTTTTACCTTAGTTCTGAACCGAGGTAAAAAGTTTACTTTTTACTACGTCAGTATGTACCTTGTTTTTTTGGGATAAAAACCACGGTAAAATGTCCCACAAAATCGATGTACGAGGTCTCGTTTCTTGTAGTGTAAGCCTTTTGCAGAAGGTACATGTAGTCTTGTGAACCTTTTAAAATTAATCCCAAAAATAAAATAACTTCTAAAAAGTATCTCATATCTATCCTCCACTTGTGTTATTTATGTTTTAATTCATGGACTAACCCTTAGATTGTTTGATAAAAGACTTACACGTTACTATAACTAAGGTTGTGTTTGACATGATTTATAAGTTATTTTACTTATAAACAAAACACTTTTGAAAGTTCGGTAAGATTCTAAAAAATAGGTCATTTAAAATGTGTAAGCTATATTTTAGAGGAAAAAATAGTAAAACTAATTTTCTTCACTTTTTAAAATAAAATAATTCTACTTTTTATGTACAACTCTTTCAAGAGCGGGTCTCCTGACAGGCGGTCTGTCCATAAACTTATGGACAGGCCAAGGACCTAGTTGCTATTAATGAAAAATAGAGTAATTTTTCATGGGGCCGAGATTAGAATATAAGTCAGGTATAGTTCATCATTCCTTCTTCTTCTTCGTCAGATCCACAAAAATTTCTACTTCCGATCAATTCCTCAAACATTATTTCTTCTTCAATCTGCAACTTCCTTCCTATTGTTCTTCAAACATCCCTCATTTTTTTTATCGAATAGCTCCCTTCTTCTTCAATCATTGAATTTTTGGAAATTCTTGCAAAACTTTAATTGCCGCGAAAGCATATTGCGAACTTTTAGGAACAATTTATCGGTGATCCTACTCCGGAGAATTTGGCACCACGTGCAATTTACCCGACCAATCATATCTCTGAACGATCTATTTTTTCCCAATGAGCTCTGCAAACGATAGGTTAGTGTCCGGTGAAATTTGCAATCAGCTCTTTGCCCTGCAACGACATCTACATCAACGGATTTCAGTTTTAAATGAGTGAAATTCAGTTTCAAGAGGACAAAATTTTGCCTGATAGTGTCCAAGATATGAATTTTTCACATCCGACTGAGTTTATGTTGTTGAGTTTCCTTCGATGTAAATTATTGTTGTTAAAACTTCTGAATGTATTCTGGTGCTATAAACATGTTAAAAACATGTGACAAATATTTGAAAAACAAACTTTATACTACTAAAATTTTTTGTATATAATATGCACATGTTACCTTACAATACATATCGTTTGTATTAAAACATGCATTTGTTTTAAAAACTCTTATATGAATTATGAAACTTTTCTAGGAGGTAATGTATAAGTTAAATTATTAATAGTTTGTGTTTTGTTAAAACATGCACATGTTATCCTACCACTAGTATATACACAGAACGAAGAAGATTAAAATTTGACAATTTATAATTATCAAATTAAATCTGCATTAATTACTTTATAACATGTACTGTTCAAATAAAACCACGTATCTAACTATAAATTTTTAATTCCATCTATGAATAGCAAAACTTTGCCATGAATACGTGCATAAGTTACCTTATGAAAGGTTTATGTTTCATTTAAACATGCATATGTTAGCCTCTAACTAATATTTCTTATAGTACACATAACAGAGGTCACATATTTTGTATTTTTTCTTCAAATTTTCACATGTGCTGCATTTAATAGCTTACAGTATATACTGATTACGTTAAAACATATATTTATTTTAAAAAACATGAGTAGATTTCCATGATTTAAATCAAAGAGAGGTCACAGAAAGTCTTGTCCGCGTGAAAGCAACACATATAAAGCGTTGCATACTTTGTATAAAAACACATGCAAATCTGGTCAATTTCAAACACAATAGGGGCTCTAAACAAAATGGAAGATAAAGTGCTCGTGACAGAAATTTCCCGTTGGGGAACTTACAATTACAACAGAGTTCCTATCTAAATTAACAAACAGTCTCTAATACAATGAATAAATTATTAATCTTCAAAAGGGATCATCTTCGAATCCTTAAGGTCAATGTCATCTTCATATGAATTCTCCTCGTTTCTGAACGTCTTGTGGAGTCCAATTTTCAATATTGTCTGATTTCTTAAAAGTTATAACTACTTCAAGTTTAAATCCAACTCCTGCAAAAGGCATACAAGTTAGATATAAACAGTTGTAGCATAAAAGCAAACAGGTACAATTTCTAATTCAAAACAAACAATAATTAACAATGGAAAAAAATTCAAACACAATAAAACTAACAAGTACATATTGTATACTAACAGATGCAATATATAAGTAAACAAATGTAGTTCCTAATTCAAAACGAACAACCAACAACAAATTTGTGTTAAAAAATCATACACAACACAACTAAGAAGTACATTCTGAATACTAACAGATGCAACATATAAGTAAGCAGGTGTTATTCCTAATTCAAAACGGACAATCATCAAGAAATGAAAATAAAAAGACATACACGGTACAACTAACAAGTACACACTGAATACTAACATATACAATATATAAGTAAACAGACGCACCTCGTAATTTAAGCAAACAATCAACAATGAATGAAAAAAGGTCACTCATAGTACAATTAACAGGTACATATTGGACAATAACAATGACAACATATAAGTAAACAAATGCACCTCGTAATTTAAGACGAGCAATGGAGAAATTTGTTGTAACAATAATAGGACAATTCAAAACCATATCTCTAATAACGCATATAGAAACTCAAAACACTTTAAACGATGGTTATCCAACGCTCAACTAAACAAAGAATATACCAAATCTGGCAAATCGAACAAAAGTTGTGTACTAATAATACTGTCGAAAATAAACCTTAAACATACGACATACCTCAACTGCAAATGGTCAATGAACATCCGATGAAGAAACATAAACAGCAACGCATGAGAAGAATCAGAGAAATGAGTGGACGGAGAATCGCGGAGAAGAGGCGGAGAAACTTGCGATGATGGAGAAACGGAGAAGATACTGAGAAATCACCGGAGAGAAGAGGAAAATCACCGAAAAAAGAAGAGACCTTATCGCAGAGAAAACAAGAAGAGTTACCAAAAGAAAGATGAATCATGATTATATATAATATAATTCATTAACTACAAACTAAATTTCATTTTGGAAAATAATCTTTAACATGTACATAAAAGTTTGTGGACGGAACTTATTTCTTGATACTTTCTCCTCTTTCATATATACCATTAATTCAATTTCTTAAAATGATAACCGAAATTGAACTCCCATGTCCTTAAATCTTGGTGAAAGCAAAAGCTCTGTCCCCTTAAATCTTGGTGAAAGCAAAAGCTCTGTCCTTTCTCATGCCCACGCAGCGACACGTCATCACTGATCTAATTCTGATTATTATCAGATGATATTATGAATCCATAATCTTTAGCCAAACCAAAACAGAAAATACTCCGCCACCAATTTCTCATACTAAATTCTCTTACTATTTCCGCCACCAATTTCTCTTACTATATTGAAAATTCTCTTACTATTTCCGCCACCAATTTGATCATTTACTCCACCTGGCATGGCCAACTTCCCCACTACTCGTAAAGGTCCACTCCCCATCCCAACAGGGGTTCTAAATTCTAATCATCCCCTATGATGCCCGCATTAGAAAATACAAATAGTTCTTATGTGCACTTCTGTTTTACCTCTATTTACAGATATACCTCTATTTGCAGTTCTACTCTTTTAACACTATTTTTATTAAAATTTGATTTTATATTTAATATATTTATGTATAATAATAATATCATAGATGATATTGTTCAGTTTCTCGTAATAAGTAATTTCTAAATATCAACTTTTTATTTACCGTTATTTTACGTAGGTAAACATATTAACGGTCAAACATGTTTATTGAACACCGTGATAATGATTGCGGTGCAAATCTAGTAGGGACATAGTAGAATCGTTTATATACATGCATAAAAAAATTTCCACATTACTATCAATTACTTCCTCCGTCCCAAAATTAATGACACAATTATTTTTTTAAGTTAAATTTAAAAAATCATCATAAATAAAGATTAATTTATACATAATAAATATATCATGTGAAATTTTGTTAGATCAATCTTAATATCATTTTCTAAATATATATTTTTTATGCGAAATAATTGTATGTAGATAGAAATACTAATGGTCAAAAAATGATTATTGAAAACTGTGAAAAATAATTGTACCATTAATTTTGTCACTAATGGTGTATATTTCACTTGCATGCGTATATGAGCCTCAAAGTTTAAGTTGAGTAATGTCCATCCATGTTTTATAATTTTAAAATAATTACAAAATTAATTTCTTTCTTAATAATTAGAGAAAAGTGGTTTTATAATCTTACATAATTCACATAAGTGAAAATATAACCTTTTGATAAATGAAAGTGTAAATATAACCCTAAATAGTAAGTGTAAGTGCAAACGTACCAAACCGTCAACTTTTAGTCAGAATTTCGTAAAAAGACAATTTGTACCACTGAAAAAACTGGAAATTAATTTAAATTACTATTATACCTCGAAATCATCTTATCCATCTCGATTCTCTTCTTCACCTTCTCTGATTTTCACCATTTCGACTCTTCACTTTCTCCAATTTTCTCTTTTCTCCAATTCTCTTCTTCACTTTGTATGTTCTCTGATTCTCTTCATCATTCTCCGATTTCCTCCGCCAGACTGGGCTCCAATGGGGCAGGTGCGGGTGGGCGTCGGGGTTTTAAAGGTTGGGTGGTGGGTGGGCTATAGTTTCAACGGGGAACGGGTGAGGGTGGGCCAGGGGGGTG
>JAULKM010000007.1:15275302-15289796 GCA_032355605.1 Rubia tinctorum
ATAATTTCCCTACCCTAAAGCCAAGTTCTAAACCTAAGATCCGTTCTAAACCTACGCTCCGTTGGTGCTGCATCACTTTCAACATGCAATTGTAAGAAAATATTTGTTTTCTCCATCTCTGCTGAAACGAGATTTATCTTTCTTAAAATGCAGAAGATATGGTTTGTGGTGAAAAGCTTTGTTTCTCTTACTATTTGTAGTGAAAATAGGACCAATTTCTTTTGATATGGAAACAGTTATCAAGTACTTTGTGGTTTCAAATTGTGAGTGGAAAACCTCATTTGATTGTTGTCGGCTAGATGTTTGACACTGCAAGGATTGCCATTCGCTAAGTCTCCGGAGGCTAGGAGGCTAGATGTTCGATGCTTGTATTGGTCGTGTCAGCTGTAAAGGTATTTGGTATTTTGGAATTTTTTCTTATGATTTAAACAGGTTGCATACTGTGAACTCTCAGCTCATAAGTATGTTAAGTTTGTGCATTTCTTCAATCTTGTTTACTGGTTGTAGGTAGTTTCTGTGATGGTTGGATGAACTGAAACACATAAAAGGCTTGAGAGCCATATGCGATATTGAAGGAAGACAGCGCAGTCATTCTGCTCCATGTAAGAAAGAGATAAGAGCTTTTGACAGAATGCATGCTGGTAATTAAATGTCTAAACTTCCATGGCTCTAGTAAACTTTGAATTGATGGATGCAGCAGCATATTGGAGTTGGTGCATTCTGACTAAAGAAGAAAGAGTGATTTACCTTTTTTTTGTTTTCATTGAGAGTGATTCTGATGGAATGGTTTCAGGTACAGACATTATAAATGAGAGTGGCAAAACAGTATTAGAAGCTACCTGCATCCATTAATCGTTGTTATGCTTTATAAAGTTCTGGCTTTCCCAATCTCTCGATTTGCCTGGCTCATGGTAACTTCTGTTTTATGGGCGATTGTTTCACTGATTTTGTTTGTTTGTGGATCCAAATGTTTAATTGATGTGTTTCTTTTTATCAGCTTATTTGCTGTGTTTAGAGTAAGCTTTAGAATTATACTTGCGATGAGGATCTTAATTCAGCGACATATTTTGTGTGTTTTTCATGTACAGTTTCTATATTCTTGATCATGGATTAAATGGTTTGAATCCACACTGCCTGAGTGGATTGAGGCCCTTCCAGAGCACTTCCTTCTGCCACTTCGGCTTGCCGTTTCCCCCCTCAAAAAGGCTGTTAATTGAATGCTGATACTTGTCTTAGTTTTGTTAAAACTTTTGACTCAGCTGTAGATCATTCTATCATGTAAAATTTTTATTCCAGCCCAGCAAGATCAAAATTTGTTTTCTGTTCATCAATGATATACTCCATGTCAGCATGCTTAAATTGAAGAATACATGTTAGCATTCTAATATTGGAGAATAAAGATAAGAAGCGTGGGGGAAAACTTACCAGAAGATCATTGTTAGTAATTCCGAGCAGTTTAAGCGCACATTTGTCCTGAATGAGGACATCTATATTTCCACTCAAGTTTACGTACAATCTTGTGTCAGGTCCAGTTGATGACAAGTATGAACATCTGTGTGAAAAAATAAGTTGTAATCGACCAGTAGATTACCTTATCTAGGATGTTTCTTGTTAGGGGTTTTCCCATTATGTATATGCTATGTGAATGAAATTTATAGGCTACAATTCAATTTACAGGAATTTTGGTCCGGCATTTTTATCTGCCTGATGCTTTTGCTGTTTTAAAATGAAGGTATGGAAGAAAGACTTGTTCCTTTGAAAGCTTTGAATCCTTAGAGCTCTGATTGGTTTGCAAAGGTCATGGTGAGATCACAGGTTACTTTCCATGGATCATTTGACCACACGAACAATGATGCTACCAGGTATTCTTCTTGAGCGCAAATTGGACATCTCTCCTAGCTGAAGAAGTAACTAACTCAAGGGTCATAAACATAACTGCCTCGTATCCAACTTACTATAGGTATAACATGATAGAAGCGGTTAAGAATCGGCAATTGTGCATCCTAACACCAGCAGATGCACGAGCGTAAAATTAGTACGGAGACTTAGCTGGATAAATATAAATGAAGCAACAATCATTTCCAATTTTTTCCTTCTCCTTTCCCTATCCTTCTTTTCCAGAACTGATTTCTTTGGATTATTCAGGTTTCACCTCAGATAAAGTAAATATTGAAGATGCCACAAAGATTACAAGAAAAGGTCATTCCACATATTCATAAACCTGGAGGCTTTCTGAGAGTGCACCTGAATTCACAGTCTTGATGATTACTTACGAATTAGGTGACCTGAAACTTATAGATAGAGTTGTAAGATGTACTTCAGGGGTGAAAACTGCAGCTAGAGATTTAGCTCCTCAGCGCTCATCCAAGCCCGAAGTTTTACGATAAACAAGGCAAAAGAAGTTCAGAAAGTCTTGAGGTTCGTATGACTTAACAACCCTTCTTCCACTAAAGCATTGTAAATGATATTATACATCATTTACATCGTATCATGCTGCCAGCACAACAAACAAAAAACAGACAAAGAAGAAAGATCAAATTCGGAACAAATAAAAAAATGAAGAAATACATTTTTCCCTTAGGAAATGACCATGATATAACTCAGAAAGAAACCAAATGTTTCATCCCCGTTTTTTTATGTTTTCTTTTCTTTCATTAATAAAGACTGAAGAAGCTGAACGAATGTATTCAGGCTTCCAAGTAAAACCATCCAGGTTGTTTTTGTTCTTTATAAGATGATTATTCTGATTGAATTAAGTGCCCAGGTTTCGTGGCTTCATATCATTTTAGACTTTACAGTAGACCTACAACTGACAAACACTAACAAATTGCTTATAATTTCTGAATGTGAATCATTTGCAGCATTTTAGCATGCCCTCTGGTTTTCTAACATAGGCTCCCAACAAAATGACACTTTTAATGAAAAGTAGAATGAGTGCAGGAGATTGTATTGGGTGAGCAAAAAGCAAATTGAGTGGATAAAAATAAGCTAAATTTTGCCCAAAAAGGAAGGGGCCATTGTTAAAAAGACCAAACAAAAGGAAAGGGAGCCAATGTTAGTAGACTAGAGGTTTTGACCAAAACGCAACGTTTTGGCCTTTGGTTCTCCCACCCACTTCCACCAACGCGTGGAGCCGTGGATGTCCTCTGTGCCTCCATGAAATACACGTGTCCTCCATTTTATCACCTTTGGTTAGCTTATCTGTGTATTTGGAATGTAAATCAAGCTATATTTTATCTGTGTATTTGGAATAGAATGTCTGAATGAACTTCTTTGTTGCATACTAATGTTAGCCTTTTAGTAGGAGAAAGAAAAGAATGATAATAATCATGGTCCGATCAATTCATGCGTGGAACTCAGCATTCCTGTTTTCTTGTTTAATTACAGTGATTCTGAGACCTGAATTCCAGCATACTTCATGACATTGACCTGAAATCCAGCATACTTCATGACATTGACCTTCTTCTTCGGAACCTTGCCTTGCGTTCTGAATGAGATATAGGTTGGCAGTCATCTGTTTCTTGCTGATCCGTCCTTCCTTGTAAAAGAGAGGACTTCCTTATTTTAACCCATGCAGATCTCCAACTTGGTAGACTCCGTTGCTTCGTACTGAGTTTTCCGTATTCTTGCTGCATCTCTAAATAGTCTGTTTGTAATTCTACCATTTTGGCCTTTACAGACTCTAATTCTGCTTTCAGACTATTCACTTCTTTCTTTGTGCCTAACCAACTTCCTTCTTCATCTTGGCTGTCATCACTAGTTTGGTCTTTTCCTCGTATAATAGTTCTCATCTTTACCTGGTCTGAGAATAATACCTGCCATGCGTTGCTTTTGGAGTCAGAAGTTTGGTATGAAGTAAAATAAGCTAAAATTTGTTGAGGCCTGTTACTGTCGGAAGAAACAGTGAGTGGTATGGTGCATGTTCCTAGATGTTGCCGATCCATGGTCACTCAAGCATGTTAGAGAATAGATAAAGCTATAATGCCTTTAATTTGGAACAAAGTGATAGCGTTTGCTTTCTTGCAAATTGGTTGTGTGAGACAGAGAGAATGATTTCTATATTATTGGGCATGCATTACTTACTAAGGTGTTGTAGAAGTTTGCCTAGATTTTTTACATTTTAAAGGAATTATTGGGGTCAAAATTTAGCTAATGTAAACATTACCCTGTATTTACCTGGATTATAATTCTCAGAGGTAACCGGTCATTCTGTGATGCATGTGTGCATGCATCTAGTGAGAGCTTCTCACAGTTCATGATTTTGCACAGCCTTCTCCGGTCATGGTCTGATAGGGAGGTATGAGTCTGCACAAAACATGAATATCAATATAGGTAAGATATAGTTTACGAGTTTGTACAAAACTAGAACATATGTAATATCGTATGAGTCTGCACAAAACATGAATATCGTTGACAACCTTCAGGTATGTATCGATGGCTCTATATAGACCATCATGACATGTTCGGGAATTTTCAGGCAAGGATTCAGCTAGGACTTGGAACTGAGTTAGTGAGAGATTGGGATCTCTTGCAATCTCTGATAGATAGCTATCTAGGAGTCTGCTAACTGACAATGTTCCTGGATTTTGTTTCGTTGGCTGTCGTTGTTGATACATCAAGAAGTACTCCACAATCCTTTGAACAAGGTGTGTGTCGTACACTGTCTGATCATCGGTCACACTGGATCATTGATTGAAACCGGTGAACAAGCAAGATCGATGTTATATTCAGGAAGTAGATAACATTGTTAGACTGTAGAGATGTGATTTTTTCGGAAAAAAGACAAGTAGGAACTCACTGTGGTTGCTTCCCGTGATCCCCTAATGTATGAGTAGGCATCAAGAGATCAGTCACGTTTGCTTTCTCCAAAACCATTCCTACTCTTTTCTCGAGCTCTGAAATTAGAGCCTGTGATGTCGAAAACACTATGGCCATCTTCAACATCCATAGGAGGAATTTACAAGAAACTGCATCTTTTTCAGGAGGAAGTAAACTCACAAGGCTCTCTGTAATCATTCGGTGTTCCTTGTTTTGTCCAACACCACCTTCCTGTTTTTTGCTACTTGTGATAATCCACTGCAAACTATTCTGCTTGTAGCCGTGTCTCTTAATACCTTCTTTCCCTAACTCTGTGTTTGGCAACCATTTTTCTGCATATTGCATGATACAAGAACCAATTATCTCTGGTTTCATCTGTTTTGCTTTCAGGGTTACAATTATCCTGGTGAAATGATCGATGCGGAGTGTAGCCACATCCTCAAACCACCAATCTTCTTCAACGGCATTCTCTTCTGTGGTTGAGTTTCCGGGGAAAACTTTCCCGGATATAGAGTCGCAGCATCTTCGTACAATCTGAAGGTTTTCAGGCCAGGGAGACAGCGTTTGACATGATTTCAGGACCACGATGGTGTCTCTCCACGAAGAAAGGACCACGAAGGTAAAGAAAGCTTCAGTCTTGGAGATGAGGTTTCCATCTTCAATGGCCTCAGTCATTTGCAGAAATTCTGAAGCACATCTTAGTGCAACAACATTGTTAGGGTTTAAGCCTATGGGCATCCCATAACAAAACTTCAGAACAACTTCAAATGTTTCTGAGCCGCCCGGCAAGTTTTCAATCCTCAGATCAGGATTTCGATTCTGAAACTCAATCTGACTTAGGTAGCCACACCTTGCCACCAGAGGATACTGTCAATGTAGACAGAAATATGTGGATAAAAGACTACCGAGAATTTGATTCTGCGAGAACAGATTAAGCTTTTTGTGTGTTGTTACCTTGTGAACATAGAAGGTGATGTCTTCAACCTGGATAGCTAGATCAGTTGGAATCTGGGAGGTAGCAAACCTGCAGAATTCAAATGATGATCTTACGTTGAGGTTATCATCAATTGTTTAACACGGAATGTGAGATTTACCGTGATCGGTCATTCTTTTCGAAGCCCTCTGTTGTTGCAATGAGGTTGTCGGGGACTACGATACTTTGCTCCCTGCAATCATCTGACTCCATTTTCCATTTGCAGTTTTGCAGACTAACATCTGGAGATTAAAGAATCAGAAAACGCGTGGGGCTTAAGAAGAGTAAATGCGTGATTGTGGAGTCTATGGAGGAACTTTTTCAGTGCCTAAATAAATGCAGGATTCAGGTAGCTGTTGCAATCAGAATTCAATTAATTCACATTGCTACAAACGGAATGTCTGGCTTGTAAAGTCCTATTCGGTGATCTTCAGATTAGCCCGAAAACGATGATAAGGAGCGTTATTAAGGATCTTGGTTTAAAGTTGGAAGCGTTTTTTCTTCTTTGATTTTAATGGTTGATCCGCAACAGATCAAAGTTCTTTTCCCAGGTGAAAACGTTATTTACTTGCTTACATTGTGGTAAAACGAAAAGTGTTTTGATAATATGTCAAAAATATCATTTATTATAGGGCGAACGACTTGGGAGACCCCTGAATTCCTTCCATCGTCCCCTTTTAGCCGCTTATCTTCTTTTTTTTGAATATTTTTGACCCCTTAATTAACAAAATTGTTAACTCGTGGCCCTTCCGCCTTGTCAAAACGTTAACTTCAGTCAAAAGCGTTAAATTTAAGGGCAAAATAGTAATTTCATATTTCCATTTCCTTTTATCAATTTTTATTTTTATTTTTATTTTCTCATTTTCCTTTTTTCCTCCTTTTTCCCCTCCTTTTCTCCTCTGATTCTTCTCTCCTGCCGCCGCCTGCTTCTTTTTTCCTATCTCCGATTTGAGCAGCGCTTCCATGCTCTTCTTTTCTCCCGTCGATTCGAGCAGCGCGCGGCTAGAATGGGTGGTGGCGCTTGCGGAAGCCACAGTGCTACAACCAGAAAAGTTCCTCTTTTGCTACCGTTGCATGCGGTTCTGTTGTGGTGGCGTGGATCAAGGAGACGTTGGTGGTGGCGTTGTCGGAAGAGCCAGTGCTCGCTGGAAGGCTAAGGAGGACTGATTCCGAGAGCGACCAAGAAGCAGAGGGAGCATTAACATCGGAAGCATTAACATCAGAACTGACCAAGAAACGACGAGACTTTCATGCATAGAAGAGACCTCTGATTTCTCCATCACAGCCTTGGCAGGTCGAAATTGTGAGCCCCGACCTTAATGAAGTTGTACGTATATAATAACTAGGCTTAACCAGAAATTATATTCTCTTATCTACTTTCTTCGACTATTTTAGGCTATAACTTAAAACCCTACGAGAAATTTTAACAGAAAATAAAATGAAATGAGATAAATAAATAAATAATATTAGGGATGATAAAATATTGACTTATTTATAAAATTATTTGAGAAAGAAGAAATGAGTAATAGTACGTCAAATTAGGAAGAAAGTGAGCACATTTAAAAGAATAATAATAATAAGTCACTAAGAAATAATGAATTGAGTCGTTAGTTAATTATCTGTAGTTTTAGGATTCAGTAATAAAGTCACGTAATATTTGAATTACAATTGAAACTGAAATATTGACAGTTTTTCATTCATTTAAAGAGAGAAAACAAAGTACTAATAATAAATAAGAATAAATATATAATATATATAGATACATTATAATTATAAATTAATTATAAATTAAAATAAAATAAAATAATATAATATAGGGAAAAGGGGTGGGCGGTCAACCCCACCCCAAGGTGTCAAGAGACACCATGATTAATTTGTACATGGCTTTGAAGCCATTTGCTTTGCTGGACGTATAAAAACTTGAAAACATTGAACCATGCAGCCTTTGTTTTTGTTTTTTTGTTGTAGAAGGCAAATGGCCTCAGCCATTTCGTGGAAATGGGCACCATTGCAAGGAAATGTGTCCAAATAAAAGGTTAAGTCGGCCAGGCCTTAAGTCGGTTAAAGGAAAAACCGAGAACCACTCTATAAATACCAGGGTTGAGGGATTGATCCTTCAGACTTTGTTCCGAAGAAATATTTCCTTTCCCCCCTTCTTTCTCACAAATAAAATACAAGGAAAATTTAGTTGTTTGGATAGAAACAACGAAATTGCGCTTATTTCAAATCATCAAATAATACGTCCAATCTGGTGAGTGTTTTCATCGCTCTAGCACAAATTGAATTAAAATTTATGATTGAATATATTTTAATGTCTGTTAATTTTAAATGTGTTATTAGAGAATTTTATATAAGACATGAAATGTTAATCATGATCTCTTCATGTTTATTGTTCTGCTTTATATTAAGCACGACGTGTATTTTATCATACTGTGTTTGTTTGTTATAATACTATGTACTAATTTTATGTGGATGACCGACTTGTACTTTATCTTGTCGTGTCAAATTTGACTGCTTGCTGCTTGATTACTTGACTGTGTTCATCGGGGTCCCCGACGCGATTGGATTTCGGTCTAGTTTGGCGGGGAACGGTATTGACCGGACCGTACGACTAGATAGGCTACTCGTGGCGTTTCTGGTATGCTAGCATCACCAACTGTTACTGATACGAGTTCGTAACTGAACATATGGGGCGTGGTTGACGAATATGGATTTCTGAATTTGTGATAGCCTTCGGGCACTACTGAAGGATTTATGCCCTGATGTCAGTCACAGTAGCCATATAGGAATTTGACTGCATTTTTGGCATAACCCACCTGTATCCTTTTACTATGTGCTCGGATTTTATGTGGCTATTTGCATTAGGTGATCACTAACTTTTAACTCGGTAATTATTGGCGATGAAACCTCACTAAGCAAGGAGGTTACCCTAGTTTAAATAACCCTAACAGGTGTAGCGGAACAGTTAGAGTGAAGTACACTGGTGCATTTACTTCTTTTGGCGAAGGATCCTGGGCGAAACTTAGAACGTTTTGGTTTCGATTGTATTACAATTATGTAAAATATTAATGTAAAACTGATCTTTATCGGATCCTTTAGAATCTTTGCTTGTATTTTAGTTAAAACTCATGTTCAATGCTTGTATTAAGACTTTCACTGTAATAGTAAGTTAGAGTTTTGTATTTTCTAAATTGCTTTCACATAACTGTAATTACTCGTTACCGCAATTGAATAATCCGATCCGTTGGATTCTCGGTAGCACGCCCAGTCCTACCCGATACTTGCATTTAGCAAGTGGGTCCTGGATCTGGGGTGTTACAGATGGGTCTCAATTTTTCTGCGCTTGGTTGGCGCTAGAAATGGTAGCGGAGTTGGCGATGGTTGTGCTGGTGGCGAGCGGGCAGAGGGTTGGTGGTGGTGGCGAGGTGAGGATGGGGGTGGTGGTGGACAGCGCTAGGATTTTGGTGGAGGGCTGGGATTATCAGCACTGGCAGAGCTGGGAATTTAGGGTGATGGCAAATTGGTGTCGGGATGAATTGGTACGGCGGTGGTTGAGGAGTTTGAGTCTGAGCAGCGGTGGCGAGGAGTTTGGGTCGGAGCGGATCACGGTGGTCTGGCTGGCAACGGAGCAGATGTGGCGGCGAAGGTGAAGCTAAGGTTCTGCAGGGCTGGTGGTAGGTTTAGCTGGCGAAGAAGGGAAGAATGGTGACGATGGGTTTAGGTGGCGAGGCAGAACTGAGTTGTGGTGGTGGCAGGACTAGGTGGTGGGGCTCAGGTGGTGGTGGGTGGAAATGGCGGGAGAAGGCATTACTCTCCGTCAACGTTCTCGCAGGTGTTGTGGCAGGGGGATTGGCTAGTGGTGGCGGTGGCGTGAGGTAGTGGCCGGTGGAAGCGGTGCGGTGGTGGTGGCCTGGGAGTGGAGGTGGAGCAGTGGTAGAGGAGGTGGAGCAGCGGTGAGGCAAGGCTATTTTTGTCTTTTAGATTTTTGTATTTGGCCCAAAGGGTATTTTGATCATTTTTCGATATGTCAATAGTCGAAAATGGCTAGTTAATGCCGAAATACAATTTGTAGGACTATATTTGCACTTTTGTAAAGTATTTATGGTTATATTTGCACTAAAAATTATCTCATGATTATATTTGCACTTTCTCAATTATATAGTGCTATATTTGTATATTTCCCTTAAATTTTTAAGGTGATTTTCTCCCTTTTACCGTCCAATCTTTACTACAATTTAGATTTAAGGTAGGAAAGGAGGATTGGGTGATGTTAGTTTTGTAATTGGGTAATATACAAATATAACTCTATATATTTGAGAAAGTTTAGATATAACTCTAAAATAATTTTTAATGCAAATATAACTCTAACTAATTGATGAAAGTGCATATATAACCTTCTGGTGAGAAATCTGACGTTGATCCCCCAAAATGATAAAAATGCCCTTGGACCAAAATCTGAATTTGGGTGGATGATTATACATTTATCCGTCGTCGGATCGGGTAGGATTATATCAGCACATTATGAAAACTACTAGGGTTATATCTGCACATTCCTAAAACTTATAGGGTTATATCAGTACATTCGTAAAAAATGTAGGGTTATATCAGCACATATTATAAAATCAAAACTCATCAACATTAAAAACACTATGTCAAAAAATATAACAAAATAACAATTACGCACAGAGCACAAAAGGTCATACAATCATTAATTCTAACTAAACTCGACAAAATAAACAAAATATCATCAAAATTTTATATTTTATACCATATATACCAAAATTTTCTATTCGTGTGACGGGAAAAGAAAATCAAAGAATTTTGATGATATTTTGTTTATTCTTCGATTTTCTTTTGCTTCTCATCATATGAATAGAATAATGCGGTATATATGGTATAAAATATAAGAATTTTGATGATATTTTGTTTATTTTGTTGAGTTTATTGCGGATTGATGATTCTATGATTTTTTATGTTCTGTGCGTTGTTATTTTGTTATGTTTTTTGACTTTTTAATGTTGATAATTTTGCTTTTACAATATATGTTGATATAACAATACACTTTTTACGAATGTGCCGTAACAACCCTACAGTTTTTACGAATGGGCTGATATAATCTTATAAGTTTTAGGAATGTGCAGATATAACCGGCAATATTAATGATGCTAAGGGTAATAAAGTCATTTCTTTTTTTAAAAAAATCATCAGAAAGAAAAAAAATGTCTTTTCAAAAAATTCCAACTAAAAGTTATTGAAAAAGGTTATAATTCTTCTGTTTCTTTATTATTTGCATACTTTCTTTTTTAAATTGTTTCTTTTATATTGACACACTTTCCATTTTTAGTAAATTCTTTAAATTTCATCCACTCATTCTACTTTTTATATTCTACATTTAATTTCATCCATTCATTTTCTTCACCTAAATTCAAATGATTCCACTTATGAAGAAAAAGGTTATACGTGCACTTTCCTAAATTATAGGATTATATCTGCATTTTTCTCTCCGTAATTTTAACTTATTGTTTTCATATAAAAGCTTAACAAGGTTTAGAATGAAGGCAATTAGGGAATAACGCAGATATTAAAACGGGGCATCAGTTCTCCAAGGTGATTTAAGCATCAAAGCAATAGCTATTCAGCCGCAAATACCCATCTTGTATAATGGGATTCATCCCCTGCCCATTTAACACAATCTCGATGTAAGATTTCAGACAAAACAAACAGCTGAGATTTCCGAACAAATCCCAGGAACAAGGAAAAAATTCGAAAGAATGGGCATCAGTTCTCCAAGGTGTTAGCATCAAAGTATAATTGTTCAGACGCAAATTACCCATTTGTATAATCTGATTCATCCTCTGCCCAATTTTGTGAATCAAGAAAGACGTAAAATTTAAAAAAGTAAATAATTCTACTTTAAAAAAATGTTCTGAAAAAATTTAAAAGAAGAAGAAGAAGAAGCGATCAGAACCTGTCGGGATTCATAGTGTAACATCAAGAATAAATTCAGTGGATTGACAGACTTATGAATTTATCATCCCCTCGCCTCTTGTTTTTCAAATTGCAGAAATAATTAAACCGACAATAAAGAATATATTTTTAGGGAAAAAATAGCAGAGCTCAGAACTTCTTAGAGGTTAGGTTGCCGTCATCGACGACGGAGTCGCCTCCGGCCCAAAATGTGTTCCTCAAGGCTGCTGCAAATTAAGAGCACAAAGCTATTGAGTACTGGAGAAAGAGAAAAGGCGATCCTAAATTGCGCATCGCATGGAAGATAAACCCTATATATTTCAATTTCTGATGAGTTTCTGAGAACAGAGTCGCGGGATTTGAATTTATAGGCGAGTTCAGGCGGCGTGAACCCTAATTTCTTCCTCGACAAAAATAATGGGCTTCAACTTCCAGAAGCTTCAGCCCAATAAGAATGGCCGGTTTAATTTTGAGTGGGCTAGCCTACACTCATAACTTCTTCAGTTATTGTTAAATCACATCTTTATTTTACTACTTTACGTCTTATATTACCAAAAAAATCTTGTGAAACATGCTAACAAACTTGTCATGTCCATTGTAAATCAAAGAAATCCGCCGTCACCCTATGGCGGGGAAACCCACTTCTGACAAACTGACGTCATCCCATCAAACCCATCGTAGACGTCACTTTCTACGTTGACAAAATCCATCCTTATGCTTCTAGAGGGTAGGGGGTGGGATGTCTCTAAAGGGTCGAATCCGTGGGGTGTTTCCATGGACCAGCGGGATGGGTGTTTCCATGGACCAGCGGGATGGGTGTTTTCAGAAGACCGGTTGGGTGAGTGTCTCTAGAGGGTTGGAAGTGAGAGGAATGTTTCTAAAGTGGTAGCGGGATAGGTGTCTATTGAGGGTCAAGGTGAACGGATGTCACTATAGGGTCGATTAGATAGGTGTCTATAGAAGGGGTGGCGGAATGCTTTTAGAGGATTGAGATGGGTGTCTTTAGAGGACCAATGGCAGTGGCCAGTTAATTGTTGTTTTTCGCCGAAATTATTCACTTAAAATTCGAATGACTACATCTAAAATTTATCAAAAACTAAAACGCAAATTATGCCCAAAAAATTACGATAATCGAAACGATCATATATTTATGATATCAAATGTGTTTCAGTTTCCGTGTATCTTTAATCAAAACAAGAAGGACACGTAACATGGCAGAGGACATGTTTAAGTATACACTGCATAATTAAGCAGTTCATTATTCCATTTTACTCCATTTGTCCCCTTTTAAACATCTTACTTTGATTTTTTAAATTAAAAGCACATAAATTTAACTGTTAATATCTATAAATATAGAGTATGTACCAAAAAATTACTATAAATCTATACTGTGTACTAGAAGAACACTGTTTTGGCCAAATCTAACCCACACACTTATCCACATCAATTTTCACAAATTTTGGACAAGTGGCACACTCAAAACTTGACACATCAATTAATCGTTCTATCACTGCTTTGAAAATTGCTATATCTCTCCTATTCTTTAATCCTACCATCCCTCTCTCCACTTTTGTTTATTCCAAAACATTTTACTCTTTATTACATTTTATTCTTTGAAAAAATGAAATGTATTCTCTCAATACATAATCAATTGTTTCATTTAAATTTAAAAAAGTTCCAGAAATATACTGGAATGTGTTGGAATGTTGATATATTTCCAAAAGTATTCTTTTATGGAAAACTTAATTATCAACAAAGATTGAGTTATTTTTTAAAAACATAAAATAAAATATATTATAGTATTAATAAATATATAAATTTATTCTAAATACGGCATCATGTATAATTCTCATATAAATATAATAAAATTTTATTAATTATTAAAATTATAAATTATGTTTTATTAGTATATTTATTCATAAATCCGTGCATCGACACGGATATTATCTAGTTCTCAATATTTTTTAAAAATGCGAATTACAAAATAATCTAACAAGATCATACATACATGATATCATTCTATTTTATATATAATGAAATTTTAAATCCAACCTTTCGAATTAATCAAAGTGAGAAATTTAAAAAGAATGAATGGATATTGTTTTGAAGACTGCTCATATAAGTTGATTTTCCTATTTTATTTTAATTAAATATTATATTTTTAATCTTAAAAACAATACATTTTATATAATAATTCATGCACTTAACTCATAATGTACAATATTTAAGTTTTAAAATACAGCGTTTAATTTAAAAAGTACGTGACCGTTTTATTGTAACACATGCATTGGGGGGCGGGGGGAGCAAACATTGCTACCAGAACCACCAGCCATCGAGCATTAGTACATAAACAAGTTCTACATCCGACAAATGGGATTTTACGGGAAAGAAAGAAAAAAATCTCTCTACTAAGAGCATTTGCTCAATCCAGAATCTCCATATTTCCGTTCAGAAGGCAGAAAAAATTATCTTTCCCGACTAGAAAGTTTTCGTCAGTATCCTCGATGTCTGATTTCTCCGTAACGGTGCAGCAACCAGCAAAAAAATCTCAGTAAAACACTAGTATTGGATGGTTAGGATCAACGTTGTCATGTATTTTACGGATAAATATGATTCGAATCGATTAAGGAGTGTAAACACCATTTTAAGAATCTTCTCCTGCCTCTTCATAGGAAGATGCTACTCACAGAACAGTCGTCGTGAACTCGCCAGATGGTTTCACCCAAGAGGTTCGCG
>JAULKM010000007.1:15316231-15333813 GCA_032355605.1 Rubia tinctorum
CTTTTTCATCATCAAACTCACCAGTAAATTATGCGAGTGTGAAGACCAAATATATGCACCGACTGACCCATTGATTGCAGTGTATTCAAATACTGCATATCTGTAAACTTCATCACCGCCACTGCGGCGGCGGCGGCGGCGCAAAGCTCCCCACTTTTACTCTCCCTCCTCAACGACGAAGACTGCCGGTAGCTACTAAGTTGAGCAAAACATCAAACACTTAGTTTGCAACTCATAAAATCCAAACCCACAAAGGAAAAAAAGAAGAGAAGTTAGGATTCGATATTATGAGTGCGGTGATAATGATTTACCTTCAATATTATGAGAAGTTCGGATTCAAGCACCGACGTTTTCTGAGAACATATCACTAATCCAGTGATTGCAGCCTTCTTTGCTGAAGGGGAGAAACCCCAAATACAGAGATGGAACTAAACAGCCCCTAAAAAAAGAAAATTCAGCTCCATGATGGAAGAGCGAGTGAATGATTGAAAAGCAACATCCTCCTCAGGATTTCTGTCAGATATAGCAGAGGTCGACAAATTCCTTAATTTTAGGAGACAAAGAATGGCTTGATTGGATTCTGACGGATCCCAGACGGCAAAACAATGACAAGACATACACAAAATAAAAGATCCCTGAAGAATTCAACAATTGCAAAATAGGTCTGGTAAAATAAAACAGAATTCAGCAAGTTAATTTTATTTGCAATCGAGCCCTTCGTCAACCAAGTTTCACATGTCCCGGTTTATAGTTTTTCATATAGAAGAGAATGGTTAATTTCTAATTAGGTCCCATTTTTTCAACTTAAGTTTATTTAATATCACATTAGTTTAGAAATTTTTATTCGATAAAATTTAGATTAGTAAAGTTCTATAAATCCTCCGTCACAATATAAATTGTGTTTTTTTTGTCCACTCTCTCAACTCAAGTTACGTATTCTAACTAGGAGGATAATGTCAGTTGCGCATTCAAATGGCGTATAAAACATTATACTTAGAAAGTACTCCATCTTTCTCATAATTATTGGTCTATTTACTTTATCAAAGTCAGACTTGATAAACTTTGACTCTAAATATCAATTTATATACATAAAATAAAAATATCACGTGACACATTGTTAGATTCATTTTAACATCTATTTTTTAAATATCAATTTTTTATGAATAATTGTTACATGTAGATTGAGATAATGACTATCAAACATGATCATTGAAAACCGTGAAAAAGTAAATAGACCAATTATTTTGGGATGGAGGGAGTATATGTTAAAGAGAATTCAACAATATTTCAAATGATATTACTCGCTCTATCCCAACTTAAATTGTTTACTTGTTTTTTTGACACTATTCTCTACCAAAATTTGCCGTATATTTGAATAGATATATGAGTAGCAATATTATCATATATGATATTGTTAAATTCGTCATAACAATTTAATCTAGGAATGGGAGTATCATAATCTACTTTATAATTAAAATTTATTAATAATATTATTTAAGAAAGTTGATTAAAAATATATGTAATTTATAATAAAACACAAGAAGTATTACTATTTTTACTGTAATTATTTTAAATTTTAATTTAATCAATTATATTTGATAAGGTATGAGTTTGTAGGTTCATAACCCCACTAATCATGTCCAAAGACCCAACATTTAACCTAAGAAAGCAAGACAAAGAACCATCATAAGGTTATGTTTTAACTTCATCCCCATTACACCGTAGATCTTTTTTTGTATACCCATTTTTCCAGATCTGACTTCATGTCGGAATGAGGCCTAAACAGATGTCGTATCAGGATATCCACAACAGCTCCAACAATCCAATCCAAGATATTCAGTTTCAGACCAAACTCATAACAAAATTTAGCACTAACAATATTCATTTCAATTAACTTTAAGTACAATTTTGGTTTTGATTGAGGATGCCAAATTCTAAGTCAATGCTATCAAATGGGATCAAAATATTGAGAGCATAGTTGAAGAATGTATATCCTCGTGGCATAGTTGAAGACTTGAGTAAGACTAGATTACAAAAAGATGCTTTCCTAATGTAAGACATAACAAGATTATAATAACAAAATACATAATTTAATCATAAATATAGCTTATGGTGAAAAGTGCTTAGTTCTGAATGTTTGACCCGATGGTATCATAATATTTTTTAAAGTTATTATTTTGGTTGGGGGGGGGGGGGCATATGCACTTCAATTTCTTTTAATAAAATGCATTGCAAGCTAGCAATATAAATCAATTAATATACAGTATATTGCAATATTTTTTTGCATTCTGTGCTCAATTATATTCAGTTTTACCTTTTCAGATTTTTTTATCTTGAATGCAATGGTCTAGAAACTACTTAATTTTACTACTCATGCAGAATATTATTATTAATATACAGTCATTCCTATGTTCAGTTACCATTTCGCCTGTTAAGCTGATGGATTCACAGGACTAAGCGAATCAATCTGGAATATTGGGATTTTGGCCGTAATTTTTAGGCAAAATATTGGAAAACACCGTTTTTCCATCACATATGGAAATACAGTTTTTCAAGAGACTGACTCTAACTTTTAGGTCGATTACATTGCATGAAAAAAAAATTGTGACCAATTTTATACGTGGAAGCAAATTCTCAAACTGTTCTCATCTGTATAAACATTATTGGTCACTTCGAATGTTTTCAATTACTCCGTATACGTTAGTTTTTGTGTACGGAATATGTATTAGTACCAAACTTCCTATCCATAATTCTATTTTAGTAGTAGTTCGTTGGAAAGAAAATTCAGAATATACAGGATATGATTGGCAAATAGCCTACATTTGATTGATCTATTATATCGAGATATGAACTAAGTTCATTTATACATGGACACTAATTATTACATTTAGAACAAGAGTCTATGTGGTAGAATGAAAAAACATAAACAAGATACATAATCTATGAGGATACATAATCCATATTGGTCCTCTGCTGTAAACCACCTGAACAGCTCGACCTGAATCCATCAGTTTGATTTGTTGACCAACTTGAGACGGCGTCCCACCTCAAATCGGACACAGTAGATAGCATAAAACTTGTAAAAAAAACTTTTAACCCACCCCAAATTGGACTATCATGTCCTATCTAGGCAAAATCTATCGATCTGTTCTGAATCCCCATGTGGGTAATGCCAAAAGGTAGTATTTAAACAATTTTTAACTCGGATTTCTCCAAAACCTAGTGCGAGAACAGACTGAAAACTAAACATGCCTCTCCTTCGTAATAAGATTGCCGGAAAAACATAGTTTGACACAGGAAATCTAAACTTGATGCTAAAATCAAAATGAACCTAATTTTATATGGCCAATATGATCATTTAAAATCAAAATTTTAAATGATATCCTCATTTTAATGTTCTAAAACTTAAAAGAAAAGAAAGCCAGGAAAATTAAATAAAAATAAAGGCCACCACAAAATGTAAAAAAGAAAAGGAACTGGACCAATCTTAGTGACTCCGACATAGGAGTGGCTTTCCGTATTGGAGCGTAAGTGGCACCCTCAGGACATGGCGCGTGTGTGATGGAATTAACAGCGCGTGGTCAAGTTCAGCAGCGCGTGGACGTTGCTATTGGTGCTTGAATCTCAGCCAGTTCGTCGTTGATGGTTTTCCTTGTCGAAAACCTCAAGATCTATAGATATTAAACCATCAAACTTCCTATTCTCGGTCAGTTTTCCGGATTGGTAAATGGAGCTCTTCGGTATGTCTCCAAATGCGGCTGCTATGTGGCTGTCGTAGCTACACCCAACCACTTTGAGAGACTTTACCGGCCTGAAAACGAGCTCAAAAAATCGATTCTGACAATGATAAGGTGAGTTTTTCTTGTTTGTATCTGGAAAGGGAGTTTCAAATATAGCAAAGCAAGTGAGAAGATCTAGTATGGGAAGAGGGTGGGAAGAGAGGTGCGGTGGTGGGTTGGGGGGTGGGGGAAGCCGTCGTAGGTGGTCAGCGGCGGCGGCCTCCCCATGGGTTAAAACTTGAAAGAGGAAAATCGTGGGTAGAGAGAGAAGTCAAGAAGAAGATCTCATGACGAATTTAGAAGGAAAAAAAAGTCTTAGAAAATGCAGCATGTACATAAACTTATGAACAATTCACTATATTTTTTACCTTAAATATTATTATTTTTATAAAATTTAAATATTGTGTTCTAAAATTTAAAACAAGTAATAATGTATATTCAAATGTGAAAATATAAAAATATATAAAAGAAAGTTTTATTTAATTTATTTAATTTAGTATGTAATATAACAAATGTAGTATATAAGTAAAAAAAATATATAGTGGATTGTGCATAATCTTATGAACAGTACGACTGTCAGAAAGACTAACTCTAGGAACATAAAGTAATCAAGTGATTGTCATTTTCAATATATATCTAAATTACTTAAAGAGAGTCGCTAAAGGTTTTGTTATTTGTACTAATGTTTTCATTAGTTTTTTTTAAAGTGAAAGGTGGGTTTACAAGGTTTCCGTCTTTTTTTTTATTAAGATTAATTTTGCACAATGTGCAATTACAACATATGATATGTGATAAATCCTTTACATTGATGCGCTAGTTAAATATTACAATTTTAATTTAAGGCCTCAATGGCTAATAGAGAACGATACACAAAGGCTCTAATTGATATTGCAATACTAATCAAAGACCAATATGGCAACGAGAAGGGTACTCCAAGGATAAGTAACTTTCACTGTGTAGTCTTAGTGTAGATACAGTATAAATCGACCCTAGACTATCATCAGAACCAAACACAATTTAGTATCAAATAAAATGCACCCAAAATGTTTTATCAACACCTCTGATCAAACATTTAAAGCAATCAAAATAAAATAAATGAATCTCCCCAACTAAAGATCCGACATATCTCCATTTAACCCGTAAGGCCATTTCTCTAAACTAGACGACTAAAATCAGTCATTTTAATAGCCAAAAAATAGTTGCCTTTGGTGTATAGAAATCACTTTATAATGCGTTGAATTAACTCTAACTTTGACCCCAAAAGGTCTTCAGAACCAATTAACTCGAATTAACAATATAATTGGTCAAAATATCCTAATGATCCAAAGTCTATAGATCTGATTTAAATCCTCCGTAGAACAATAGTGCCAAAAGTCTGGGTTTTTTCAACGATTTTGACTGAATTTCTCCTTATCGTTTCTTTGGATATCAAATTTGAAGTCAATCAAATTTAACTTAACTCACAAGCTGTCAGAAAATAAGTATTGGCATATATAATTTTTAGCCAATACTTAAATATAAAAAAAAACCTTTTAATTACAACCCTTTAAAAAAATAAAGATCAACAGAGAAAACTAAATGAAGGAAAAAGAGAAAACTAATGTTTTCATTTGTTGAATGTTTTTGTCATTAATAAATGTGAAATTTATTTCAATACATTAATGATGTCATTTGATTCGACCGATAAGAACGTCATGATGATCCGTCAATTTAGGTGTTTAGAATCTTAAATCAATGTATAATTTTCGATCTGATTATGTGAATTGTGTTTTTGAAATTCTTTTGTTCGTTGATATTCAAGGTTCTAATTATCTGGATGCATTTAGTCGTGTTTTCAAAGTGTTCACTGTTTGAGTGAATTTTTGATAATTTTATTCATATCAAAGATAAGTTTAAATAGAGTACAAAAACAAATGAAGAGTTCTACTATGACTCTAAAACCTATCTATATATGGAAGATCAATCAAATCATATCTCCATGATTTGTGTCTATCCTAACACCCCCCCTCAAGCGAAGCGTCGGATGTTCTGAGACGCTAAGCTTGGACCAGAAGAACTCAAACAGAGGTCGAGAGAGTCCTTTGGTGAAAATATCAGCGACTTATAGTGAAGAAGATACATGACGAATGCGAAACTTTCCAGAAGCGACTAACTCTCTGACAAAATGATAGTCGATGTCAATATGTTTGGCCCGCTTATGAGCAACATGATTCTGTGCCAAGAATATAGCGTTGTTGTTATCACATAACAGTAAAGGGGGATTAGACAGTGGAAAACGGAGATCACGAAGAAGATGAGAGAGCCAGACAACTTCAGCAGCAGTGTTGGCCAGAGCTCGATACTCAGACTCAGAACTAGAACGAGAAACTGTGGGCTGCTTCTTGGCACTCCAGGAAACCAAATTCCCACCAAGGAAGACAGCATATCTATATGTAGATCTTCGTGTCTCAAGGTAACATGCCCAGTCAGCATCAGAGTATCCCAAAACATCGGAGGAACATGCAGAACGAAAAGAGAGACCAAAGTGAAGAGTACCGCGAACATAGCGAAGAATGCGAGTGACAGCGGTAAAGTGGTCATCGCGGGGATCCTGGAGAAACTGACTGACAGAGTTAACTGCAAAGGCAAGATCGGGTCTGGAGATGGTAAGATACTGGAGGGCGCCAACCAAGGAGCGATAAAGAGTAGGGGATGAAAATTTGCCGCTGGAAGTACTATGAAGCTGAGACTGTGGAACAAAAGGAGTAGCAACAGGATCAGCATCTGTCATCCCAGCACGACGAAGAATATCGCGAGCATACTTGGCTTGCCCCAGAAATAAGCCAGATGAAGTAGACTCAACTTCAAGACCGAGGAAATAGTGCAGAGAGCCCAGATCCTTTATAGAAAACTCCTGATGCGTGCGAGTAATGAACCGATGAATAGCTGATGAGTCATTACCAGTGAGAATAATGTCATCAACATATACCAAAAGATACAGTAAAGTGGTGCCTTGAGAGAACACGAATAAGGATGTATCAGCACTGCTGCAGAGGAATCCAAGCTGTCTGAGATAAGTGCTAAACCATTGAAACCATGCGCGAGGCGCCTGCTTGAGCCCATAGATGGCTTTGCGCAAGCAACACACATAATCAGGGCGAGCGGGATCCTTATATCCAACCGGTTGCGCCATGTAGACCGGATCATCAAGAATACCATTGAGAAAGGCATTCTTGACATCAAGCTGATGAAGAGCCCATCGCCGCATTGTGGCAATGGCAAGAACGGTGCGAACTGTAGATGCTTTGACAACAGGGCTGAAAGTGTGTTCAAAATCAAATCCTGGTATCTGAGAGAACCCCTGAGCGACAAGACGAGCTTTATAACGATCAATACTCCCATCAGGACGGTACTTGAGACGATATACCCACTTAGAACCAACCACATTTACACCCTGAGGTCGAGGCACCAAATCCCAAGTATGTTGTTGACGAAGAGCAGCCATTTCCTCATCCATAGAGGATGCCCATTTTGGATCTTGAAGATCGGTACGGTAGTCGTGAGGCTCAGATTGAGCAACCAAAGCAGCATGAAGACCAGTAACCACATAATCCAAAAAAGAACGAGAGCGGCGAGAGCCATCCATGGTGCTGGTAGTCATACGATGAGTACGAGGCGAAGGTGGACTGGGCGATGCATCCAAGGAAGTCAAACTTGATGAGGAGGCACTAGCATGATCAATGGTTGAAGGGGTTGAAATGACGGGTTCAGATGTAGGCGGCCAGATAGGTGCAACATCGGAGCAAACACGGCAAGGTGACTGGGAGGGTGATACCTCAGCGGATGGAGTGTCAGAAGAGTCGGGGTCCAGGAACATGGAGACGTACAAAGAAGTGAAAGACGTAGCAGGGGAACTTGCAGTGGCAAAGGGATAATAGAGTTCGTCAAATCGAGCATGTCGGGTAATGTAGACACGACCGCTTGAGGGATCAAGACAGCGAAAACCCTTATACTGCGAACTATAGCCAAGAAAAAGACACGGAAGACTCCGTGGTGATAACTTGTGGGCTGCATAAGGTCTGGTGAAGGGATATACTCGACAACCAAAAGGATGAAAATTCGAGTAAATCGAAGGGCGTCCAAAAAGAAGCCATAAGGAGTCTCACCACGAAGCACTGGTGTTGAAAGATGGTTAATGGTGTAGACTACAGTAGCAACAACATCATCCCAATAAGATAGGGGAAAATGGGACAAAAAGAGCATAGTTAGTGCCATATCCACAATGTGACGATGTTTTCGTTCAGCACGCCCATTTTGTTCCGGCGTGTAAGGGCAGGAGATCTGATGGTGAATACCTTTAGTAGCAAAATGTGTCCGAAGGAGAGTATTAAGAAATTCAGTGCCACCGTCACTCTGAAAAATCTTAATACGAGAGGAAAACTGATTTCCAACGAAAGCCTCAAACTGCATGTACACATCAACAAAGTCGGACTTCGGACGAAGAGGATAAAGCCACAAAAATCTAGAAAAATCATGAATAAAAACGGCATAATACGCAAAACCATTTCCAAATAAAACTAAGGTAGGACCCCACAAGTCACAGTGAACCAAATCAAGAACATGCAAGGCACGTTTAGGGTTTTCAACAAAAGCCTGCCTGTGACCTTTTGCCATAACACAAGGGGCGCAGGTATGAGGTGCAGGCAGTAAAGATGAAAAAGATAAAAATCCAGAACTACTCAAATTGGAAATAACACTGTGGGGTACATGACCCAATCGAGCATGCCAAAGCTCAAATGACGCCCGCCCCTTTTTATTTTGGATGAAAGACACCAGTGCAGCTTCTCCTCGATCCAACACATACATACCATCCTCACTATGACATCTGCCCACGATTTCTTTGGTGACTTTGTTCTGAATGATAAAGGATTGATCATCAAAGGAAATTAGAACACCCAAACCACGAGTTAATTTACTTATAGAAAGCAAATTTTTAGTAATATTTGGAACAGCCAATACGTCGGACAAGCGTAAACTAGGCGTAATTTGGGAATCACCAATATGAGAAATAGAAATACGATCGCCATTACCAACAGAAACACAAAAGTTACCAGTGTATGGAGTAACATTTTCCAATGAAGAGGCGGTGGAACTCATGTGAATGGTGGTGCCAGAATCAATATACCAGTCAGATGTGCGAGAAGACGGCTCCAAGTGTAGAGACCTGAAAGATTTCACAAGGTGAGCAGAGTCAGGGCAAAGAGGAGAAGAGATCCAACGATAACAAGAAGAGGCTGCATGTCCATTTCATCCACATAATTGGCACTGAATAATATCCCCACGACCACAAAAAAATTTGGGATCACGCCAAAATCTTCTTCCACCACATTGACCAGCAGAAAGTCCACCATGGGCGGTGCGTGGACCAGACGCGCCGCCGTCACCTGTCGGTGCGTGGACCCACGCGCGGCTATCACTCACATGCGTGTGATTCCACGCGCGGTCGTCTCCTTTGCGAGTTCAAGCAGCGAACACTGCTGGGTGAAGCTGAGACAAATTTTGAACCCCAAAACCGTCCAGGTTGCGCAAAAAACATTTCATAGTTCTCAGCTTGAGCCACGACGTCGACATATTCCGGCAAAGGGAGTCGATTCAATAACGGCGCGCTAAACTCCTTGAATTCAGTACCGAGTGCATGTAGAAACCACAATACTTGATCGGCATTGTTGGCAGGGGAACCCATCGCACCAAGCTTGTCAAAAATTGCCTTAAACCGGAGATGCAATTCATGCACAGTAACTGTTCGACGAATGGTGAGCACCTGAACGCGAAGGTTCATAATACTGGATTGGCTCCTGTTTTGATAGACTGCACAGAGGGTGTCCCATATTTGTCGAGACGTCTTGCAGCCAAACACTTCGGTCATGGCTTCCGGCGAGAGAGAGGAGAAAAGGAGGCCACAAAGAGCTTTATATTCGGCAACCCATTCGGCGTAAGCAGCCATGGCAGCGTCTGCTTCTTTCTGTTTGGTAGGAGATGCAGTGACCGCATCGGCGAGGGAAGAAGATCCTCAGATTGGAAGAGTCGGACAAGAGTTTGAACCATCAAGAAATCCGAGTAAGTCTTGTGAACCAAGGACATGTTCAACTTGAGTTTTCCAAAGAATGAAGTTATCGGATGAGAGCTTGATACTGAGCATATGAATAAGCGTGTTGTATGAGAGTTTTCGATCATTGGACGCCATTGATAATTGCAGACGGAAATGAACAGAAGCAAAGAACACGGTTGCGTGTTATTGCTGATGCCAAAGAATGGCACTTGGTTATATATTTGTGGAGGATAAAAGCAAGGGATATTAAGCACTGAATATTTCAATGTTGTGCAGGAATATTGAGCAAAGGAGGAAGAAATTCGAGGGAGAAGAGAGCAACCAAGGTGCTGCGAAAAAAAATAAATGTCTCAGAATCGGTCAGTGCTCTGATACCATGTTTAAGTGAATTATGGATGATATTATTCATATCAAAAATAGGTTTAAATAAAGTACCAAGACAAAGCATGAAAAATTCTACTATGACTCTAAAACCTATCTATATATGGAAGAGTAATCAAATCATATCTTTTTTATTCTTATCTATCCTAACAATAACTATAGATACGTAAGAATTAATTCATTATTTCGTCGATGATCAATGTTTAACTAATGCAAATTATTATTACCTATAAATATATGATAATGAAATCAGCTAAAAATAAAATCGCATTAGTTAAATATCGATCATCAACAAAGAATAACTTGCTCAGGCTTGTTATTGATGATTCAATTTTCCGATTGAATCTTATATAGTAAAATTTTAATATTTACACAATGCTTTTTCAAATTCATTATATTATTGCACTCAAAAGACCGCTTTAAACTCAATCTCGAGATCAAATATTTTGCTCCATCGCATTCAATCCAGCTCGAGCTTGAGTAATTGTAATCGTGCAAAACGCGTGCAGTTCTTTGTTTGATTTCGGCTTTGCTCATTTACCGCCCTAGTTTCAGCATTATGATTATTCATTTTTTTTACATTAAAACCAATATTGAGTGCAAATTACATTTACTCATGTTTTGCTTAAAAATCCCAGGCGGATGTAAGGGTGGTGTTGGGTAAGACTAAATGGTTTTAAGATATAGTCAGGTGTATTTTTGTAATTTTACTAATTAAATAATTTAAAAAATAAAAAAAATCAGTGCTCTTCTCCGATTAGCTTCTCCGTCGCCGGCCACACCTCCATTTCCGCCGTCCTCGGCCTCACCATCCCTCACTGCCGTTCTCCTTCACCACTCTCTTCATCCTCACTCATGCCACCCTCATCCTCATCGTCGTCAATCACTGCCCATTCCAACCAACTCGCACCACTCCCTCGCCGCCCACTCGAATCGACCAACTTGCACCATTTCCCGGAAGTTGAAACCATATGTCTCTGCGATTCGAATCAAAGCGACGGCGACGACGACGAGGCTCGCTTGAGATGAATCGGAGCAGCAACAGAGCAACGTCGGCTTCCCAAATCTCGAGCGTAGTGGCTTCGCGCTTTCGACTAACTCACACCACTCCCTCGTTGGCAATTCAAATCAACCACCTCGCAAGAATAAGCTTCCGACGGAAATTCGAATCCCTAGGTCTCTGCAATTCGAGATGCCGGAGATGAAAAAGCTGGAGACGACTGCGAGGAATTGGGTGGTGAGGAAGAGGTCAGGGCAGCGGGGAGGAGGTCAGGGCAGTGGCGGAATTGGGTGGTGGCGTAGAGGTGAAATTGGGTGGTGGGACAGTGGTGGAATTGGGTGGCAAGGAATCGGGTCTGGGCAGCGGGAATCGGGACTTTCCTTTTTTGTATTTTTTAACTCAGGGGAATAATGGTCATTTCATAGATTTTCGGCCAATTTTTCCTTTGACTGTACCTGAAACCCACCTTTGGGGACCAAACAAATCATTTGTATTTGTTGGTTACCGACTGTACGCAGTATTGGCATCGAGGACCAAAAGATGGTATTACGACATATGTTGGAGGCCAAAAAATAATTTAGTCAAACATCAAACAAATATTTAACATATAGAATTTAAAATATCAAATAGTTAAGATAAACAAATAATTAATCAGTTCATCAAATTAGCCAAAAATAATTGCTAACCTCTATTTTCCAAACATAAACCTGAATTATTTAAATGGGTAATATACAAATATAATCTTATATACTTGAGTTAATGCCAATATAACTCTCATATAATAGAAACTACAAAAACAACGCTAACTAATTGATGAAAGTGCCAATATAACCCCTGGTGGACAATTCGTCATGACCTTGTGTGACTGGCTATTGACCTCCCTGAAATGTCAAAAATGGTCAATGGCCCAAATGCTTAAATTGAGTGGACAATTATACCTTTATCCACCACCGTTGCTCCACTTTGCGCCACCGTTGCCATCACCGCTACACTCTACTAAACCACAATTGGACCACCACCGGACCGCCACAAACCACCGTCCCATTAAAACCCTAAACCCCCCACCCACCCCAACCCACCACCGTCCCATCAAAACCACAAATAGTCCCGCCCTTTCCGTCAAAATCCCTCATCCCAGCTCATCGAATCGACGCGAGGTGATCCAAGGAACCAAAAGCCCACCTCTGTCAAAACCTAAATTGCATCGCCACCCATCGACCATCAGTGATGAGAAATGAAAGAAACCAGCGGTCGATGAGGAACCATTGGTGAGGGAGAATCCGCGGCCTCCGAATCGATGTCGAAGATGGTGTGCTATTCGATCGATTCAACGCCGGAGTTGGTGTGCTATTATTCTTCTCCGGCTGTAGATCGAGTTCCCGTGTCGGCGAGGTGGTGATGATGGGTGATGGGGAGAGAAGGGGTTTTGATGGGAAGGGTGGGGCAGTTGAAATGGAGATTGGTTTAGGGTTATATTAGTAAATTTATCTTTTTGTTTTTTAGAGAGGGCAACAAAGGGGCAAAATGACTTTTCACCGATTTCACGCATAAATTTGTCGTAATGGGTATATTTGCATTTTCACTTATTTTCTAAGATTATATTAGCACTTTCATTTTTCAAAAATTTATATTAACACTTATGTGATTCACGTAGAGTTAACTTTTCTCCATTAAAAGTTACACCAGCCGTCCTTAAGACGATGAAACATAACATTCTATTCAATAGGTAGAGAGAGTAGCGAAAAGTACACTCAAAATATTATTATCTGTAGAAGTTAGGCTTCAAAGGCAACCAAAAGCCCCTCCTCATTTCGCAAGTTGGCAGGATAAAATTACAAAAGAATCTTGTCTTCTTCTACTGCTTAAATTAAAGCAGAATCTATCATGTATTTTTTGCTGTTGCAATGCCCATCACAAAATTCTTATCAATAGTACACCTTTACAATTGTACAACATAGAAAGCATTTTCCTACCTCCACTTCTTGAGTGTTTTGATCCACATCTTTTAGTGATTCAAGCAAGTACACTTTGCCCTATTGTCTGTAAGCCCCTACAAAGTTCCCAAATGACACACACAAAAGAAAAAATTAAACGAAACGCTAAAACGCGTAGTCAGAAACACGACTCCTTATGTGGAATGCAATCAGGGAATAGTTATACGTACCTGGAGTTGCTTCTTGAGATCTTTAATGTAGTCGACTGCCAAATCCAACATATCAGATGTGTTTGTTTGCTGAAAACAATGACAACCACAACTAAATAAGTTGAGGATTCCCAGATTCACACACATCAGTTGAATAATGCAAGTGAAATGTAAATAAAAGCCATTTACCTTGTCCATATTGGGAACAAGTTCTTGGAGCTTCCTCATCCTTTCACTAATTCTAGTCCTTCTAACCTGCAATAATCAACAGCCAACTTATCTCAAATGCCAAGATAAAACTTGCACAATGGTTCAGGATTTCGGGGGTTTGATTACCCTTTCAGCAATGCTCCGTGGATGAGTCGCGCAACCCCTTTTCGCGCGGAGTTTGCAGAGAACCGAATCTTGCATCAGTGCCTCCATAGCAGACAATTCATCTGAAGTCTTGGGCAAACTCAAGTGGTGAGACAAAATTGTAGGAGGCCTGCTTGGAGCTTCAGCAATCTAATCAAAGGATTAGAATTCAGTAAGAAGATTGAGATTAAGTCGATGAAGCCCTAAACAAATACAGTATCCGGTCCAACAACATTCACTTACATTGGACAAAGCCTTGTTATCATCATGGTCATCTCCAAGCCCTTTTAAGAAACTGTCGGATAAGACAGCCGACGAATCATCCCATGAACCTATTGGGAAGCCTGCAGGACTAGTCTCTCCCATGCCCGAGGTGCCAATTTCAGCGATTGGAGGCATGAGGCCTGAATGAAATCTGCTCGTAGAAGCAAATGGTGCTTCTGCATTAGCACTGTTGCCACCTCCAAAGTTAGCCATGCCTCCCAGCGCACCATGTTCTGCAATTCACTAAAACATTCCAGCAACATTCCAACACGTATTTGAATTGTAAACAACACAAATCCCCCCATACAGCGAAAACAACAAAAACTAAACCTTCGATCCTATGATCATCGTGTTTGATTCAAACATACTCCTTCTAACCAAATAGGCGATTAATAGCAACAGCAACAAAGAAGAGCTAAACCCTTGCTCCAATTTTTCTGGTGTCTGCTATACTGATCATATTTCATCATGTTTACATTAAATTATTACACTCATGTTTCTTACAACATTTGTATCCAAGTCCTAGCAGCATAGGAAAGGCATTGACTTTTTTTAATTCTTGTTTTTTTCCAATCAAACACAACCTTTACCAATAACTACACAAAAATACCACTGAACAATTCAAAGTAAGCAACAAATCTGCAAAAGGGAGGCAGATACACATACCATGTTCCATATCGAGAGCAGCGAAAAATCCAGCTGGTGAGCTATTATATCGAATCAGATTCGAATTGTCAACCCCAATCCCCAGCTTTATAGGACTCGCTGAGATAGCATTCATCTGCGACTGCGATTGCGCTGGCGCTGGAACTAGAACCTGAGCTGGAATCCGAACCTGAGCTTGGTTCTGATGCATCAAACTCGAAACCGAGGTATAAATGTTCTGATCCTCATCCTCCTGAATAGCATCTCGCTCTTGCTTCATGGAAGCCACAAACTGCGATTGCGACTGCGACTGCAAATTCATGTTGCCGGAGAAAGAATTATTCGAAGTCGAACCCTGCCCCTGACTACTTCTAATGCTGTTGCTCGGCATGTATTTGTTCAGAAAAATGTCCATATCGTCTCCGCCGCCGCCGCTTCTTATAGCTTCATCGGCAGCATCAAGAAAGCTGGAGAAGTATGAACTCGGGGCGGACCTGTACCGGGTCAACCCGGGGTTCATAGGCAGCTGCTGGTTGCTCCTGTGGTAATCCATTCAAGCACAAAAAGGGTCCCAAATTCCAATTCAAGAAACGGATCTTACTCTAAGACACACATGCATCAAGAAATCTTCATAGATATTCTAATGAAGTTTGAGGTCATAAATTTAGAAACAGGGGATTAAAAAAACACCAAAAAAAGGTGAATTGTAGACAAAAACAGCAAAGTTGAGACAGTCTCAGAGTTCAGGGGATTTCTGTACTTCCTAGAAAAGGGCCAGTTTTTATAATCATGGGCAACAGAACACACAGAGTAAAGTTGAATGAATGATGATGATGATGATGATGGTGGTGAATGAGAAAAGGGAGTGGAATTATGGCTGTCTGAGGGTGAAGGGAGAGAAGAAAATCAAGAAAGTGTGCTTTTCTGTGTGTGTGTGACTTGCAAAGTTGAAATTAGTGCACCCAATGGGAACTTAGTGTGCCCACAGATATGGCCATTTTTCTGTGCATTCACTACCTTTTCTTCATTATTTTCAACTCTCAAGTTTCATTCTCACTGCAAGTCTTATTGATTGGATCGATTTTTACTACGCCGGTTGAAATGTGTGGAGAGAGCAATGCAAAAATTAATGAACGAAAGAATGATTCAATTAATAGTCTAAACATTAAGAAATGAAAAGTGACAATTTTTAAGGTGTTCAACAGAATCGTGATTTTGACACTAAACACAGAAATGTTTGGTTTGTGTGGAAAATCAACTTCAAGATTATCTACAGATTAAAGAACGACTCGGTACTAAGAACATGTGCAATGGGAGGCTTAATTCGGGTTCAATTAAAAATTGAGACAAAGTTAAGTCAGAAAATTCTCACAATGAGAGCTCAAATCGGGCTGCATTTGATGCAGCCCACTGAGCCGGCCCCCCTGACCGAGCCGGCCCTAACAGAGCTGGCCTGACAGAAGTCAGTGGCCTGCTACCTCTCTTTCCATTTCATGCATTTGGCTTGCTGCCTTTCTCTTTCCATTTCATGCATGTGGCTTGAATTAAAATTTGGTTTTTATAAAACTCGAAATTACATTATTTGAAAATATATATATGGTTCTTTTTAATTATGATTTATAAAAATAAATATAAAAAATTAAAATTAATTTCAAAAATTAAATTTGAAAAAACAAAATTCAATTTAAAATTTACAAATGTATTATTAAATTTCACATTTAAATTTATTTTATTAGGTAAATTTATATTAATAAATACTAAATGTAAAATTAATGAGTAGGATAGAGAGAAACAAGTAGTGTCCATGGAGTGAGCTTAGAAATGTCTCAACCACTGTGGGGAGAAATGAGTGATTTTTAGTTATGGGCTCAATGCTGATGTGGAAGAGAGAGATTGATTATTTAATGAATTGAGCCGGCTCAGTTTCTGCACATGGCCTAACTCACCCACCAAGGACAGTGTTTATGATAGTACCTGCCTCACTGATAATGGTCCAAAGTATGCTGCAGTTGTCAGCTTAATATAATATTAAAAGTCAGGTAATTATTGTTGTTGACATGAGTCATTTGGTTTGTTTATTCATCTTGGAATTTTGCAAAAATTAATGTAGCCATCTATCATCCTAATTCAGCAGTGCTGTTCACCGAGAGATTAGTCGAAATAACCACCATCAACAAGCAAAACAGGCAAAATGTTTAGTTGAAATGAGAGATTTTAGATTCGAATTTAAACACTTTCACCAAATGATGCAAAAACGCTTCCTTCCCTTCCCCATTCAATTAAATTGTTGGGAACAGTGCCTTTTTAATCCTACTCCCTCTGTCACAACTCTTTCTGCAGAGAGAGAAAGACCTGGGTTTTATTTTGATCACGGAAAAAGTCTGAAACACCCTTCTCCCACTGTCTTCTTCAACTCGCCTCTCCGCTTTCAATGCTCAACTCACATTTCTGCCATCAATCTGCCTTCCTCAACTCACCTCCCCCCGTTTAATACTCTTAAAAAAATCAACCCAAGAAGCCTGCTCAATCACCTAGGAAAACATTTCAAAAATTGCCTTCTTCACAACTGTCGGATTCGCCGAGTCCAAAAGCCATATGCACCGAGTTGCGCCTAATTCACCGAGTCTGAAAGCCAGATTTGCCGAGTCACACTGGATTCAACGAATCCAAAAGTCAAATTCACCGAGTTATGCCGGATTCACCTAGTCCGAAAGCCAGATTCACCGTGCTGGAATGGTTTGGGTAGCCCACTTGCAAATTGCAACTCCTTGCTTCCATCTGAACAGCTGACAAGGAAGAAGAAGCAAAAAAAATAAATGCCTTTTCTTCCTCGTTTGTGTTTGAGTTTGTAAGCAGATTTTGATTGCTTTGAAATTAATGGATGGTTGGTTTGGAGAGTGAAGTTAGATGAGAAATAATGGTGATTGA
>JAULKM010000007.1:15352568-15371052 GCA_032355605.1 Rubia tinctorum
GGGGGGGGAAACAACCTCAAGTTGTCTAAATCGATAAAATGTAATATTATCGATTTTATTCATTTAATATATATAATCAATCAAAACTTGTAAAATATACTTCAATTTTTTACGATTCTAAAAAATATATTTAAAATCATAAATATACCATTGTACTAGTATATATTTATATATGAATGAGGAAATTCCAAAGAAGCACATAATTGAAAATAACAAAAGGTTTAAAAACAATTTACACAACGATAGAGCAATTTTGATAGAAATATGTATATATACATATACATATATCAAAATCTTGTTTTAGACTGACTATCTATTAGACGGACCATTTTATAATTAGTGGACTAATAGGGTCATTTGGTATTTACTTTTATTTATTGCAATTAGATACTTATAATTATAATAACCTTTTAAAATAAATTCTAATATATAAACAACCATTTTTTATATAATTTGAAAATTTTAAAGTTTAGTCATAAGGAAAACTGTATGACTTATGAAGTGAAAGAATCAATTTAGTTAGAAATCGCTTAATACTGAATACAATAAAAATGATTATTTTAAAAAAAAAAATTGCAGATTCAAGATTTTAATGCAAAGTTTTTAAATTTCAAACCTAAAATTTTACCTCTTGCGGAAGCAAATGGACGGACGGGTCAAGTATGGGTCAAAAAATATTGGTAGCTAAAAAATACGAGTTACCCATTTCAATCCATTTTATGAAGGGTAAAAAATGGATTGTGTTAAAAATAGGTCGGGTTGAAATCCGTTTGTTGAAAATCACCCAACATGTAGGTTAAAATTAGGTAAACCCGCGAATTTCAATACATCTATTAACTCGTATAAGTTTACAAACCAACCCATATGTGTAAATTTCCGAGTTTCAAACCATATATTGACACATATGAGTTTATAAACCAACCCATATGGGTAAATTTCTGAGTTTCAACCCATATATTAACCTATATGAACTTATATACTAATTCATATTGTAAATTCATGGCTTTCAACTAATCTATTGACTTGTATGGTTAAACCTGTGGATTTCAACCGCACATATTGACCCGCTATGGACAAACTTGCGGTCAACCAAATGCATAATCTACCGGTCAATTTTTTTCAATTACTCATTTGATTCATTATTACTCATCTAATCTATAAACCTGATTGACTTGCATATTATGAATTTATTTCGCCCCCTATCTCTGCACATGCCTAAAACCCTGTCCAGTTAAGCTTATTTAGTGTTGAATTTAATTTATCAGTGATGAATTTAGTTTATTTATGCTAAATTTAGTTTATTGGTGTTGAATTTAATTTATTTGTGCTGAATTGAATTTTTCAGTAGTTTATTTTCGCAAAAAAATGAAAAGAATGATTTCCAAAATTATGTTGTACACATAACATATGCTATTTTTAGACGTATTACTCAACCAGTAATTGTCCAGAAGCCACATAAATTTTTATTTTTTTAATTTTTTTTCTTTCAATGTTGAATTTATTGGTGTTGAATTTAGTTTATTTGTGTCAAATTTAGTTTATTAATGATGAAATTAGTTTATTAGTGCTGAAATATTGTGAAATTAAACCCAACCCAACCGGACAGGGTTAAGAACCGGAGAAAGTAGGTGGATTTGGTATCCTTGTCTTTACTCATTTTCAGACTCAACCCTTGTTTGGTATCATTGAATTTGAGTCGGTAAAACAACACTATCAATTATTTCTTTTTAATGTCATATACTATAGTATTCCATCATTCAGACGGAATATGAAATACAAGGGCAGGGCGATTCTATTTAAGTCCAGCAAAGTACCAAACTGTTGCACTTCAAACTGTGAAGATCAATCACAATGGAGCTTCCCCTTCAACTTCTACTACTAACCTTCTCCTTCATCTTCTTGCTCCTCAAATTACTAGGATCCAAATTAAGAGCCAGGGGCTCGGCCCCCCTTCCTCCGGGCCCGCCGCGGCTGCCGATCATCGGAAACATCCACCAGATGGTCGGAGCTCTCCCGCACCGCGCCCTGAGGGGCCTGTCCATGAAATACGGACCCATCATGCACCTCAAGATGGGGCAGATCTCCACCGTCGTCTTCACCTCGCCGGACGCCGCCAAAGAAGTGATGAAGACCCACGACATCAACTTCGCCTCCCGGCCCCGGCTCGCCGCCCTCGACGTCGTCTCCTACGGCTGCACCAACATCGGGTTTGCCCCCTATGGAGACTACTGGCGGCAGCTCCGCCGCGTGTGCACGACGGAGCTGCTCAGCACCCGCCGCGTGCAGTCCTTCCGCCACCTCAGGGAGGAGGAAACTTCAGACATGATGAAATGGATCGCCGAGAACGAAGGTTCCGTTGGAATTACTTTTACTCCCCTCTATTTTTATCATTTTAACACACTTTTTTAACTTAATGGATCGCCGAGAACGAAGGTTCGTCTGAAACAGTATTCATTTATTTGTGTATAAGTATAAATACTGGTGTGGGATAATTTATTATTTTTTAATAATATATATATATATTTTTTAATATTATTTTTTCACGAGTTTCAATGAAATTTAATGAAAGATAGTGAGGATTAAATATTTTTCAAATCAAGTGATGAAAGTCAAAGTGTATATATTGAAATGGAACGGAAAAGGTACATTTTTAAAGATGGTCACGGTCCATTTTATGGTAAAAAAAGTAAGTTATTATTGTCCACTAATTAAACTTTTTTACTTTTCACTACCCAAACTCAATTCCATACTTTTATATATATATATATATATATAAAAGGTAGATGGAGGGAGTATGTAAATTATTATTATGAGGAGGTTTACAAGTGATTAACTTATAATCTAAACAAATTTTACTGTTTTGTAAATAATTAAAAAATATTGATGGCAGAAACTTTATTTGGAGCAAAGCTGGTCTCGCTCAACTTTTCAACAAAACCGATTTTATAATACGCATAACTCTACCGGACGCGCTCAATATAGCATTTTTTCCAACAGGTTTGCCGGTTAACTTGACGCAAAAGATTCACAGCTTCACTTTCAGCTCCACTTCGAGGGCGGCTTTCGGGAAGAAGAACCCGTACCAGGAGAAGTTCGTGGCGCTGGCGAAAGAGAGCATTCAGATCGCGGAAGCTTTCAACATCGCCGACCTTTTCCCGTCGGTGAAGTTTCTCCACGCCGTGACCGGCGTGAAGGCCAGAATCGAGAGGGTGCATCACCAGATGGACGAGATTTTCACGAAGCTGATCGACGAGCACCGGACGGGAGGCCCCCGGAGTGAGAAGGATGAGGATAGTAAGGATCTGGTGGATGTTCTGTTGAGGTACCACGAGGATGAAAGCCTGGGCTTTACTCCCACCATTTCCAATATCAAAGCTGTCATTCTGGTTAGTTTTCTTAACGTTTCATTTCAAACCACATATTTTAAGTTGTTATACAACTGAATTGAAAAATATCTTATTATTAATTTTTTTTATTGAGGATAACTAAAACTAGTGAAAACTTTGTATTTTGAAAATATATGTTATAACGAATCTTACAAAGTATCACACAATAGTATTTATACTTATACGTCAGTTCAATTTTATGGCCAAAGTTGTAAAGTTTTAACTAAATTAATAGTTAAGTTGCAGATTGAAATGAGATATAGTGCTTTTCTTATGCTTCATATTAATTGAACGGACTAAATAAATTTATTGTTAATAACAACTAATTGCTGAATTAATTAATGAGTTAGAAAAAATATGACCTAAACACGTTTTTAGTGAAAGTTGGGGAAACATAACGTAGTGACAGTTTACAATGAGGGACAATCAGGCACAGAGCTGTTATTTTAATGTTTGTGAATAATTTATTTTTGAAAGAGTAAACTTAACAGTTATTACTTATTTAGTATGTATTTTGAAAATTTTAATTTTTAAATAAATTTTGACTGTAAATTTTAAGGCAAAGTCTTGGGAAAACCGTCTTTCCATAAGTTTATGTAAAGAATGGTTTAATTAGAATAGTAAAAGGTAAAAAGTTTTAGTTGCAATATCGGATTTGACATCGGATTTGTAAAACGGCTATGATACGTATTAAATTTGATTCCGTTTCTTGAAATTTATTATTAATAAATATATTATATTCTGATATAGATGGGATATATTATATTTCGGGTAAAGCTTTGATGTCTATATCCACTTGAATAAACTTGACTATAATAAATCAACATGCACCATTCTGTAGTAATATCGACGGGTCTTGCTGAATAAATTCAACGAAAGCAACATTAAAAAACCCTTAGATTCAACAACGGCAATTGAGGGGCTTGGTTTTCTTTTACAAATAAATATAATACAAAATAATCAAAGATCGATGATGATGTAACCGTAGACACGAAATAAGTAATATTTCAACACAGCAAGCCAATTTAATCAATTTACGACTGAATTTTTGTACACCAATCAAGAAAATAATAAAGGAACCTTCAATGAAAGAATCCATGTACCCAAACAATTTCCAACAAAACCCTAGAATCAATTTACTCAACCATATTTAATAAACTTTATTTTTTCATGTTCACTCAGTTAATTCATCATAAATTTATGTGTACAATGAGGTGTGCCAGAAAGAAACCATGCCAGCTTAAAATTTAGCTGGAATAGAGACTCTCTTTTTGAACGAATAATTGATTACGAAAGACAAAATTCCCTCTTAAATATATATATCAGACCAGCGGCGGCTCTGAGGTTGGGCAGGTTTGGACCACTTTCTCCGTTTCATTGGACGTGTCACGTTTTTTCTTTTTGATTGTTTTTATGGATATGACACATTTTTTTTATTTTTAACAAGATTTCTACAATTTTATCCAGTTAGTCTACTCTCTTTTTTTTTCTAAATTTAATTTTACTCATTTCATTCAGCTAAATTCAAACACCTAATCCTACCGTGAAACATTCAAATAAATGGAGGCAGTACTACAAAATCTACCTCCAAAGTAACCAATATCTGGGCGACCACCTAAAAGGACTTTTAGAACATGCTTCTATAAATTCTTTTAAACGAACGCTTTAGTAAAAAGAGAGGAATAATAAAATAAAAAAGTACTGAATCAATGGCAAAGTTTTGGAAGATACCGTCTTTCCATATCCTTATGAAAAGACGGAGTTTAATTACAATATTAAAAGGTAAAAGATTTTAATTGCAATATTAAAATTTTATTATGCAACATGTAATAATTATAAAATTTATAACCCGATTCATGTAACCCGGAAATTTTATCTTAATTTCTTCTAATTTACACTTTAAACCTTAGTTTTTCCATGACTCATGGAAATACCGTCTTTCAAGAGACGGACTCCTGAATCAATTGTGTTTTTTTCCTTTATTTATAAGCTTTTTATTTTTATTTTTCAAAAAACATATTTCATGAAACATGTCACATTCTAAATATAACAAGAGAATTGAGTCACTATTAACCACTCTTTTTTAATACTTTTTTGGATAATTTTGAAAAATTGAAGTGTTCAAAGGTAATGAAACTTTTAAGAAATAATTTCAGCTTGAATTCTTGGGGAAGCTGCTTCCAGAAACATGGTGTGCAAATTCCATTCGGTCTCCACTGCCTGTAAAGTTAATAAAATGATGTCATACCCCCATGATTCTATACCTAGAGTAAATCCAATAGTTACAAGAATATTCCTTTATATTTTTTGTGAAACTTAATTTATACTTTTAAAATCTTTATAATAGTATAAAATTATGACAATCATATGTCAACTTTTATTTTCTTTATTAAATCAATAAAACAAAATACAATTAGATAGTAATAAAATATTATTATTGTTAAAACATTAAATAAAAGTTACAGTAAAACTTTTAGCACCATAACATTACAAGGATCAAATACAAAATTTAAAAACACAAACAAACAATACAATATTTTAAGAATGTAAAATATAATGTTTTAAAAATATGATTCCTATACTAGTATTTATTAAAAGAATATAATGTAAATCTCAAATGATACATGATCAAACTCGAATGTTAATAAATAAAATAAACTAAAATGTAGTTGAACTATAATTTTTAATATTATTTTAATTTAAAAATAAGGTAAAATTATATACAAATAATGAAACAAATAAAAGGAATGAAAAGGAGGAAAATAAAAATGTTTAAAAATAACTAAATGTAAAGAAATGGAAAGCAGTCATAAGGTGTAGCAACAGTATACGCTAAATATCGTGTACTAATGTGGTTACCGTATATTTTGAACGGTATATTACAGTACCCTGAGTGAGTTTTTTTTAGCTATGTGAAACGCAAAGTAAGCGTTATATTGAAGATGCTCTTATACTTAGTCTTAATTATTGTAGTATTTTATTGACTACGCATGATCATTACCAAATAAGTCCTTAATTATTGTAGTATTTTATTGACTTCGCATGATCATTACCAAATAAGTCCGAAAGTTTGTTTCCACTTACAATACAAATATAAGTGCGTGCTTGATTAGAGGAAGTCAGATTTGTTATGCGGTGGTTCTCATTTCAATATGCAATTTAATTATTCATTTAGTTCAAAATTTTAAACTTAATAAAATTTTGAGAAATACCGTCTTTCCATAAGCATATAGAAAGATGGGTTGAATTAGAATCATAGAAAGGTAAAAGATTTTAGTTGCAATATTAAAATTTTATTATGCAACATGCAGGAGTGATAAGATTATGACCCGATTAATACAATTCAAAAATTTTATTTTGATTTCTTCAAATTTTAAACTTTGGTCTTTCAATAACTTATGGAAAGACAGTTTTTCAAGAGACGGACTCAAATAAATTAGAGTATAAATTTAAATACTATTGAGTGATACATTGTTAAATTCATTAAAAAATATATTTTTAAATTGTCAATATTTCACTAGTTTCAATTTTCCTTAAATAAAATATATTAAGTATCAAACATTTTTTACTTGCTTTAACTTTTAAAATACAATATTTAAATTTTATAAAAATTATAACATTTAAAGTAAAAAATCATTGTGGACTGCCCATAAGATTATGTAAAAATCGTCTTTCTTAAAACTTTCTCAATAATTTAAACATGTGCTTTTATATTTACACGGTCTTGTTTTAGGTGTGTAAAACTTTAAACAACGACATTTCTACAATTCATCCCTATTCTTCTCCGCATCTCCTATTTTTCCAATAAAAGAGAAAATGCGAAGAGAAATAAGGAAAGAATTACAGAATGATGGCTGTTTAAAATTTAGAGTATCCCACAATACACCATCCATTATATTTATATTTATTAATATACTAATAAAATTTTGCATGCTGATCTTCCTTCTCTTTTAATTTTAAAATCTCAGTGTTTGCTACAAAATAAGAGCATAGCTAATATTTTTGTTCCGGGCAATATTATAATCTAACCGCAGGAGATCTTCACCGCGGGAACAGAGACGTCCGCCACAACCGCGGACTGGGCAATGACGGAGCTGATGAAGAACCCCGCCGCCATGAAAAGGGCTCAACAAGAAGTCCGCCAACTCTTCGCCGCCAGAGGCTACGTCGACGAAGCCGATTTCGAAAAGCTCAAGTACATGAAAGCCATCATCAAAGAAACCCTCCGCCTACACCCGCCACTCCCGCTCCTCCTCCCGCGGCAGAACATCGAGCGGTGCGAGATCGCCGGCTACGAGATCCCGGCCAGGACCAACATCATGATCAACGCCTGGGCCATTAATAGAGACCCCGCGTACTGGAACGACGGCGAGTCGTTCCAGCCGGAGAGGTTTCTCGACAGCCCGCTGGATTACAAGGGGTTTAACTACGAGTACACGCCGTTCGGCGGTGGACGGAGGATTTGTCCCGGGATGCATCTCGGCATGGCCAATTTGGAGCTTCCGTTGGCGAAGTTTCTGTTCCATTTCGATTGGGAATTGCCCGGGGGAATGAGGCCGGAGGATGTCGACTTGACTGAAGCGCCGGGGTTCACTGTGAGGAGATTGGACGATCTCTTTGCGGTTCCAACGGTCAAGTTTCCTCCCGCTTGATTTTGGTTTTTGAATGGTTTGGTGTCATGACCGCCTTTGTTTTGTTTCCTTTCATTGCACGTCGAATTCGTTGTGTATATGTTGTGATGTTTTTACTGATTAATAATCTGATAATAATTACACCTTTCAATCTTGTTTTTATATTTCTGTAGTGTCATGAAATGGGTATCGGGAGAAGCAACAGTTTATTTATAGATATTGCTTGGGTATGGGGAGGGGGATGGGGATGGGGATAGGTGCACGACTGATTTCGGTTGCCACGGAGAGCACGACCGACATCTATTTTCTGATGATTTTGGTCGATGTCAGTGGCAGAGTTGACCGACGTTGGTGGAAATGGACTATTTGCTTCTATGCTTTGCCTATAGCAGAGGCGATGTCGATCGCTCTGTTTCAATTGAACCGATAGGTTATCGACATGCGACCGACATCAGTCATTAATTTGATCACGTCACATTTCGAGTGAAATGGAAATCCATCACAAAATCCTCAGTAAATTAACACATACTCCATATAAAAAAAAAAGATATACTACTTACAATGAAGTCATATTGTACTCTCAAATAGAAGTCTATCATACATAATTTATACAAAGGCTTCACATTCACAATATATGCATAAGAAAGTTTTTATGGGCATTATAAAACTCTAAAATGTTATTTCATTGTTGTTTAAAAAATGAAAGACACAAAACACAAAATAGTATTATAAAACAACACTTGTAGCGTATTTTATTAATGCAGGAAACTCCATATCAGTCACCCTATTGTTCAAGAAGCTATTAATAAACTGGGGATATAAACACTCACTCGAGCAAAGTGCACAATCTGATAAATCACGTTTCAGATGAACAAATTGCCCAACAAAGAGAATCCTAATTTCCAGGCTCTTTGCTGCGCAATATGTTCATCTGAAAGTGTTTTACTAGGTCGTGCCCTCTGACGAGTGATTGTTTGTCCTCCACAAGCTTTCTTTGGATACTAGCCTCTTCAACAGTAGCATGATGTAGTACATTCCGTTCGATTCTATTTCTCTGTTCATCAGTTCACAAATGATGTAGTACATTCCGTTCGATTCTTTTTCTCTGTTCATCAGAGAGTCAAACACATTCATCAACTACCCTCCAAAGATATTTATCCTCGAGAATGCTAATGCAAGCTAAGCTTCGTGAGCTGAATTCGCAGTATACTCACGGCTGTTGAACATATGTTTCAGTCTGGCCATTGCTTCAATATACACCGCAACGAGTTGAATTCTGAAAAGCACTAACTAGGCCTCCAACACTAATTTCTATCTTCCATTGATCTTCACCCTTCATAAATGCAGCAACAGATAACCGATTAGCCACAACAAGTAAGTGTTGCTTGATAATGTGTTCATTCCTGTTTCTGCAGATGTCTGCATATCTCGGTTGTTATCTCTAACATCCTCAAAGGACTGGCTAGACCTGTTGGATCTTCTTAGTTCCCTATCTCTCAAAAGCCGTTGTGTCCTTGTACTAGGTCATACGCTTTGCCAAATCCTGCAATGAAACATAAGAATAAATCATACATCCAAAGACTGTTATCTTCATGAACTAAGTTTTCTAGGATTTCCTCAATAAGCATTATGATACATACTAAATATTCTATCAAATATATGTGTAGGTTTTATTACTGTCATTTATCAAATGAAGACCAACACAAGAAAATTAACGTTCTTGAAGGACATGTATCACACTCACTCATCTGATTAATAGAATCCTTACTCCCGTTCTTCAACGGTGAACCCCAAACTAGAAACTCTATAAATGAAAACCCGAAGACACAATTGTTCAAATGGAATTTAAGCAATTCAAAATGTGGTTTTTCTCTGCTCTATTTAAGAGACAATGAACATACTATGATTGGCTCTGAATTAAATCTTGTAACTGCATATGTGGATTAAATTTTAGGAGGACTTGTATGTCATAAAACTCTATAAAATTTACAAAAGGAGTGTGTTAAGGTCCCACTTGCTTATAATATGAAATACGCCAATGGGCCTAATACTTCATGAATCATAAACCAATTCACTGAAAACTCTAAACAATAATTTATAAAACTTGAATTTAATGAAAAAATCTTATCTATAATTCCAATAAAGAAACGAATACACCCCTAAAATTTAGATCCAAACATTTTAATCTAACCTTGCTAAAAAATTGGGTGGCATTTTATATATATGGCTGATTATTAAATCTATGGAAAATGTTCTCCTCCTCCTTCTTCTTTTTCTTCTTCCTAGTTCTCCTGGATTCTTCAATTTTCAAATCGAAAGTCATTGTCCCAATCTTCAACTGATAAACTGAGAGGGCCCAAGACTAATACCTGCTGAAACTAGACAACTTGAATTATATATTGACAAAAGAAAACTTAGAGTCCCTGTTAACACATTTAATCCCATATAATAGAGGGTTTATAAGAATTAATTATTCAACCATTAAGTTAGATTGCCACGTGGTTTCAAAAAATAATTAACAAATACATATATATTCACCAATTGATCATTTTTTGGTGATACAAGTGCACCCTTGAAGCATACTCAAGGGTGTGCACCTCAAGAATTCTAAAAATATTATTCAAAACATCTCAATGAATCAAGTAACACTGCAATCCTACATTCATACGACACAACGAAATAAAACAATCAACTGTCATTAAATCATATAAACACTTATTTGGAAACAAAATTTGAACAGTGGTAAGCCATTCAAAGAACATTCTATCCATTAGGTCCACAAATGAATTCTCTTCTTACAGACCAAATGCCACAATGGTATATCGACAAACTCAACACCAAAAACCTCAACAAGGAATTGCATTTGGCTAAATCAGGCAAATACTTCCAAAGCTTTTCAAGACCAACCAAAGCGTAGACCAAGGTAACACCCTCTACTCAAAACATCATACTCTAACTTCTATAACCATGATAAATAGAAACAATCAATGATCACGTTAAACTAATGACAAAACCACCAAAAGAAACTTACCCTTAACCACCACGATGAAATCTAAGTTGTCCAACCCATTCAATACACAATCCAACTTCAAGAATACACAAAGAACACAAAGAACCACAAGAACCCAATTAAAAACCTAAAATGGAACATTAAAAATAATTTTAAGAAAAGGGATTACCAAGAACACAAGCACCCCCTCTGTCCAACCTTAAATTGCAGAGAGAGAGAGAGAAAAGTGGGTATTTTGTTATAGTGCCAAAAGTACTGAAAAGCTGGTGGAGGGACTTTGAAAGTGACCGGAAAGTTGATATTTTGTCTGTTGTTAACAGTAAAAGTGCTATAGCAAATTAAATAAATTACATACCCATTTAAGCTGTAAAAATCCCCTCTAAATGTACAAAATAGGCTTCGAAAATATTAATTTGGAGCCAAAATCCTCAAAAAAATTATAAATCCTCCCTAGATTACAGCATCCAACAACTCTATTTGTGTACAATAAAATTCAATTCCTAAGCATTTGAAGCACCAACTTGCCAAAATAGATCTGACTAGCCAGAATTTGATAGGCAAAGATAAGATTTAGTTATGATCTAGTCGATTTAAAGCAGTACTCATTTGAATGGTCAACACATGTGAAATTTAACACAAGACCGAGAACAACAAACTAAAATAGAGCAACAAAAACATACAGATATGAAAAATCTTGACAAATAGCAACACCCACCATTTCATATCATAAATTAACATGAACGATAAGTTAATCAAAGCAAAAATTGACTCAAAAACAACAAACTTTGCATTTAAACATAAACTGAAACCATAAATGTTCAAGTTGAGGACCAATTTATAGATAAAAACACATTTCACTCTCGGATTTTTGAAAATAAAAGCCAAGAAACTTACGTTTTCAACCTGAGGAATGAGATTAGGTTTCTAAGACGAGTACAATTGGGTTAAAAAAATGAAGCATATGATGGAGCTTTACTGGAGAATCGAAAAGGCTAGGGTTTCCGATTCGTTGAAGGGAAAAGAAGAGGTGGAGAAGGAGAGGAAATCCGAGAGGATAAGCTTTGAACATTGGAAAGTGGGAGACATTAATAAATGGGGAACCTAAAATTAATCACATATTTGTGTTGGAGAGAGTAAAGGCTTGGGACACATGTGCTTCTGTGCGTGTAACAGCTCAAAACCCCACCACTAATCAACCCTTTAATCAGCCTACCAACCCAGTAAATAATTCTAAATTTAGGGGCTTTTTGAAAATTGTCACATGGTCAAATGGAGGAAGTACAGATTTAGGCAAAATCACCCAAACCTAGATGAAAATTCCCTATTATCATATCTAAGCACAGTGAACAAGAATTATAATGGGGTAAATGTGTAAAGAGCGGAAGATAATTAGACCCAAAGGGCACAAAATTTTTTTGTAAAGTTTTCATTATTATATCTAGGGGTTTGAGCGCCAATTTGGGTTAATAGGGTTTTGGTTTATTTGGTTCGGGTTAATTGGGTTGACCTCTAAAAATTTCAAAACCAAAATCGACCCGAAAAATCAAGAAAACCAAATTATCCAAACTGAATTGGAAATTCGGATTTCGATTTGAAACCGATCGAACCCCTTTAATATGAATAATATCAATCTAGAAAATAAAAATTCAGATTCATTTCTTTAAAGAAAACCTAGAAAATAGATATACATCAACCTTTTCATTTCATTCACATAACCAACATCATATTAACATCAACAAAATCTAACTTTTAAAATCTAATCTCACATACAGACTTGGACTAAACTATATCACACTGGAGGGTAAGGGAGGCGGTTGTAGCGCGCTAAGAAGGTGGTGGGGCATTCACAACGCCAGTGATGCATTAAGAACGGAGGTGGCGCGAGGAGAGATCCATCGGTGGTGGAGCGGCGAGAGATCTAACAATGATGGTGTTGATAATGAACGACGGTGGAGAAAATGGTGAGGTTGTGGTAAGGCTCGACGGTGAGGTGATTGGAGCGATAGTGAGGCAGTGGTGGGTGGCGTTGGTGAGGAACATTGTTTGAGAAGAAGAAGGATGACTAGATGAGGGAAATTAGGATGAGTTTGCGTTTAATTTCTTTTGAAGTATAAACAATAATGTTTCCTTTTATTTGATTGGAAAATTAGGGTTTAGAATAATTGGGCATGGCTTTAATTGGGCTCGGGAAGGCCAAGTAGAATGGTCCAAGTGTGTGTGTGTGTGTGTGTGTATATATACATTATGGTGGGTTCAGGAGAAAACACTCATTAATGTGAGAACACTCATTTATGTGAGAATAAATGTAAACCATTAAACCATCTGATTTGATGGTTAAGATTGCTTCATCGTTGTGCGTCTCACCAATTTTGCTCTCTAATGCCTATTCTACACTAAGGGTTCTGTTGCGACAAACTACGAACATATAACGCAACGGAATGCAAACAACGAGTCTACCAACAAGAAATCGAACAATCCAAGGCAAGAAAAAATAAAGAAGATGACACTAGAGATTTTACCCATATTTGGTGTTTTCACACACATCTTGCAAGAATGGTTTCACTAGAATCAATCCCAGATTACAAGGATTACAAGTTCAACACTTTCTCCTTTCTCTCAAGAATTCTCTCAAGTGTTCGTCCCTAAGGTTGTTCTAACCCTTCCCCTGTTTCTCCTGAAGCTCTCGGCTCACTGTACCCGTAGCCTCTCCTCATTTTAATGCAAAGCTTTTGTTGCCTTTTATATTAAGCCCAAGGGAATTAATATCCCATTCAACCAAAGCAGCCGTCCCTACTTGTTGTTTGTATAAAGAAAAGAAATTGTCCCTAACACAAGTATGGGCTACGGCCCATTACAAAATAAAGTCACAAATCTACTGGTTCTTTGCCATGACAAGGGTTAGTTTATGTTATGGCCTTAATGATGTTAAAAATTATCGTTTGCGGGGCTTAGTCCTTCTCTAATTAGGAAGTAACAAATTTTCATGCCAATTGTGCTTTCGGTAATTTTAAGTACTTAGCTCAACAAATCTAGTTGTATACTTGTATGGAAGAAGAGAATCTTGTGTATCAATGATGAATTGTATATTTATTTACACAAAGATCAATTCTAAGAGCTTAAGTTTTGAAGTTCATCGCGGCTTATGGTGGCTCTTTGTCCTCTTGATCATTATGGAGCCATTTTCATCTCTTTCTAAAGGCTATGACATATTACAATTCAAGCACTTATATGCGTTGGTTGAATCCCCTACGAGTTGCATTATAAGTACAAAGTTGTTTTTGCGTGTTTTCGTAGTACATACGGGTTAAAAGAAGCACCTACATGTTTAATTTGAAGCACTCACAAAGAATGGTTAAAGTATCTACGAGTTGTACTTTAACCACCAAGTTGTTTTCATTGCACACACGAGTTATAAAAAAACACCTATAGATTTCATTTGAATCACTCACAAATAAGCACATACAAGTTGTATTTTAAGTATCAGGTTGTTTTCGTAGCTCACACGAGCTATAAAAGAAGCACACATAGGTCTCATTTGAAGCACTCAAAAACAATGGTTAAAGCACCTACGAGTTGTACTTTAAACATCAAGTTGTTTTCGTCGCACACACAAATTATGAAAGAAACACATATAGGTTACATTTGAAGCATTTACAAGCGGTAGTTGAAGTACCTACGAGTTGTGTGTTTAAGAAACTAGTTGTCTTTGTGATATGAATATCCTTGCGAAAACTCTGCATTGCGGAATTTTGGATCTTTGACAACAATAGGGATTCGCCCAACCCTATGATGGCCGCACGAAATTCAAGCGTCTAGTCATCGGGGTACACTTAATTTTGACTTGCTCACTAACTAACCCGCGGGATTAGTTCACAAGGTTATTGATACTTAATTAACCCGCAGGATTAAGAAACAATGGAGACGCTCGCAAGCAATGAGTATAACTCAAAAATTCTGAATATTTGATTGATAAAAAGGCGTAGTATGGCTCGGCCATATCCCTCTATTTATAGGTTGGATTTCGAACCAAAACCCTAGTTACAATTGGAAACTGATTCAACTTGTGGCAGGTTTAAGAAGATTAAACCATATCCAACTAAAATATCTATTTTAAACCCTAATTTCGGCTGCCCCTTCAAGAAGTAGTCTTGAAGAATATTACCTTATCTAATCTTACCAAATCCAATTCTAATCATAATAAAACTGAATATTCTAAACCTAATGTACTGTATTTTCAAAATAAGCTCTTCAAAGCCCACATGGCCGAGCTCCATCGATCCAATAACCCAAATTGAATTAATTTTACAACATTTTACAAAGACCACACTACCTCATTAAAAAATCCAGTGGGAAAAAGAGTATAGTGTTCTTCACCACGTCTTCAGTTAATCGACAAGTTTGAATAATTAATCCAAGCCCTAGCCGACTTATTCTTGAGTTGATCAATAAAAAAATACAATGCCGCGTCTCTAACCTTAGTTCTTGACCTTGTCATCGGTCCAACCATGTCACTTAGAGGATCCCGAACATAACTCTTGAATGTTTGATTTAGTCGTGGAATGTCTTCATTTATAGTGGTAGTCATCTTGGCATCTCCGTCACTTTGTAGCATACGGAAGTATTAAAACAAGCTCCTACATATTGCATTTAAAGTACTTACAAACGGTGGTTGAAACTCCTATGAGTTGTACTCTAAGGACCAAATTGTCTTCCTAGCATATACAAGTTATTAAAGAAGCATATACAAGTTACATAAAAAAACACTTACAAGTCGTAGTTGAAACACCTACAAGTTTCACTTTAACCCCTAAAAGTTACATTTGAAGCACCTACAAGTTGTAGTTGAAGCACCTACAAGTTGTAGTTGAAGCACCTACAAGTTGCACTTTAAACCCCTACAAGTTGCACTCAAACATTAGGTTGTTTTTGTACATCACAGAAGTTATAAAAGGAACATCCAAAGGTTACATTTCAAACATTTACAAGCATTAGTTGAAACACCTATGAGTTACATTTTAAATACCAAGTTGTTTCTGTAGCACGCACAAACTATAAAAGAAACACCTTTGAAATACTTACAAGCAATGATTTAAACACTTACAAGTTGTACTCTAAGCACCAAGTCATTTCATACCACACTTGAGTTATAGAAGAGCACAATAAGGTAAACTGAGAATGTGAAACATTCAAAGATTCATTCTCCATATTTCGGATAAGATAGAACCAGCAGCGCATAGTGTTTATACAATGCCTAATCGATGGCTGCTTTGAAGAAAAAATGAGGATGTAGAAATGGCATTGTTCAAGTGCTTAACAATACTGTTGCAAATTTTCTTTCTTTGCGCCAATAGCATCATCAATGATCTTCCATTCCTTGAGGAACATGAAGGTTGACATTGCTTCCATGGCTCAATATTGTGCAACAACAAAACACAACCATAACCACTGTGCAATCTCAATTCCACATGGCGTTTTGTTCAATAATTAAAACACGTTTCTCAGTAATAAAAACAAGAATCACAGGCAATGCCATAACCTAAGAGATAGCCCCAAATTTGGATACATAATAATGTGCTCTTTTTTATGCTTTCAACTATTTTATAAAAACACAACTGTTTGACGATCAACACAAAGTTGTTTTCGTTTACATATAGTAATCATAAGTAATCACTATGGACTTGACTCCAAATCAACTCAGATCAGTTTCTCTTAGTTATAAAATGTACAGAGTTCAATTCCGATCTGTTTAGTCGAAAGAACAGGCCTTTAATGTATGAGTATGACTCCTTCACATGACAAAACCTATTGTTTTCACCCACATTTCCTACCTAAACACAAGAACTACTGCATGCATATTTAGCTGAAGACTCTAACAGAGTTCGTGTCATCATGCAGTAGTACATTATGCTTTAAAAATTACACCTAGACACAAATGTAGAGTAATGCATATGCAAAAAATAATTAAACAATTTATACAAAGTAATATGCGTTTTCCAATTTCCATTCTAACCAGGATGTGAAACTCAAGCCTGGGTAACACCACACTAAAACATTTATTCTCTTAAAAAAATTATAGATTTAGTTCTGCAACTGGTGGGGAAAAGACCATTTTCATCTCTCTCTAAAGGCTATTATTATTAAAGCATTTACAAGTCATCTTGAAACACTTACAAGTTGTACTTTAAACACCTACCACTTGTATTCTAAGCACCAAGTTATGTCTTTAGCACACATAAGTTACAAAAGAAGCACTCACGGGATACTTTTGAAGCACTTACAAGCCTCAAAGAGTCAGTGTTGGTATCATAGTGGTTCCAGCTCCTGTATAACCTCCCTCCAAGAACTGCAAATTGGAGTAGATTGGAGTGCACTTGATGTTACCATTCTCATCCTTCACAACAATACCAAGGCGAACGCCAATGAGCTGGTTTAATTTCAATACTTCCGGCACATAGATTCATTTTCTTTAAAATCGAAATGCCTAAATCAGAAGAATACTCATTAGTGTTGTCAGGTGCTAACCAAATGGAGATGAAACTTAATCACACAACCCTACAAGACATAATCTGAACATGATGAAAACTTGCATACCATAATGAGAGAATACCTACATGTGTGTTCACTTGAGACATAACTTCCAACAAACTAATTAGTGGACTCAAAGAACTGATAAATACGAATCCGCAGGCAGTCAAGTGATAATGTGACACAAACAAGCTGGAATAAATCATTAAGATCCGGACAGGCGTCTAATAAGCGAACAATCATATGCAAAAGAGCAACTAAAATTGAGAAAACCATCAAACCCCTAATTCAAGAACCAACAATCAGGTAAAGAAAAAAAACATCTTAAACAACATGATTAACAATTTTGAAACGAGTTCGGCCAATAATACTTACGGTATACCAAACCTTGAAAGGAAAGGTGAATCAATGAACAGTATAAATAGAAAAACTCAATCGATCGATAGCCACAACTGAGTGGAGATCATCTCAAAGAGGTGAACAGAACAAGTGCGCAATCCCGATAGCCACAATCGATCGATTCTGTCACCTCCGGTCATCAGATAAGTGCCAGGAGAAAGTAATCAGAAAATATTATTACCAAATAATGACCCGCTTCAAAGTCCATGACCCGTAATAACGACCCGCAAATTTAACCATTTATTTTTAATTATTATCGATTCAATAATATATCATAGCCATCCAATTAAATTGATGAATGGTGGAGATTTGTTCTCACATAAGTGGGTGTTCTCACCTAAGATAGGTGTTCTCATATAAGTGGGTGTTCTCACCTAAAATAGGTGTTCTCATGTGTGTTAGAGTAAATCATGTTTCTGATTAGACTTGATTGATTTGATTAGACTTGATTGATTTTAGATAGACATGCTGACTAGGCTAGAGTTCTACTAGCACTAGTTTACTTCATTTGTACTCTCTATTTATTTCAGTCT
>JAULKM010000007.1:15397620-15415360 GCA_032355605.1 Rubia tinctorum
CTATCTACTTAATTGTATTTAGTAAGCATTTAGGGCTTATAAATTGTATCTTTGAGAGGTACGACAACGACCTCCCAGTAACTTCTCAAACACTAGTATACATATGCTCTTTATATACTAGGTAGGAAATGGGCATTAAAGTGACCCAAAAACTAGAGTAACTATAGGCTGAGTGGTGGTTTTTAAACATTGTATGATGCATTGGGAACAATGCAAAGGTTACCTGTGGGGAAGGGAGTAGTTAGGCACTTAGGAGTTCCAACAAAAGTCCTTTGTGTTTGTTTGTTTTTCTTTATACTCATTATAGTATGAAGCCTACTTTGGGCATTTTGTGCTACACAATTATTTTTTTTGAAAAATGGATAAAATATACATGGTTAAGTGGAAACCCCAAAAGGATGACTTAGGCAACAATGGGAAAGGCCCTCATAGGTTGAAAAACCCATGCAAAAGTGAGAGGCCAAATGGTATTGGAAAAAGTGGGAAGTCAGGTTGAAATTTTTTAAAATGATGGGATGCTAGGATGAAAACTCGAAAGGGCTACTAGACAAAATTAGAGGAAAAGAGAGAAATTAAAACTTACCCAATGCTTCTCTTGGATTGTCTTTTGGTAGTTTCTTTTTGTAGATTAACTTAGCTTCACAAATTTTTATTTTTTTGAACTTCACCTTTTAGTTGGTATGTTGGTTGGATAGATTGCCTTAGTTTCTTTGGGGATATGAGTGTGTTACAGATTCTTAATTCTTTGGGAGCTTGGGTAGTCTAGCAATAAATTATGGGTATTTTGGGAAATTCTTTCCATGCTATGTGCCACTTAGATCTTTTCTCGTTCTTTTATATTCGAGGACGAGTAAAGGTATAAGTGTGGGGGATTTAATGAAATGCTAGAAGCATGTGTTTCCTAATGCATTTAGCACATCTTTTAGTAGATTGTGCATCGTAGATTGCTAAGTTTAAGTGGGTTTACATTACGAGAGGTTAATTGGCCTTTGTTGGGTTTTTTTATAAATCCCTCATTTTGTGACTTATTAGGATATAATATTTAATATGTCCTTACGAGCATCTAGATTCTATTTTGGGAGCTTATTTTTAGATTGCTAGTAAGCCCTTTGGAGTAGCTTAGTGAAGTCCATTCACAACAATGGTAGAAGATATTTGAGAGCTATTTGAAAGAATGGGAGTAGACCAAAGGCCACACGCTTAATCGTAGTAGTAGATGGGATGCGCAGCAGAAAAATAGTCAAAATCCAGAAAGATGTGAAAATTGGCACAACCCCTGTACGTTTACTTGTCCCGTGCTTCATTATGGTGAAGACCTAGACCTCTTGTCTACGGCCCACGCCCTATTGCACAACCATACCATCAGAAGTCAAGGATTTTGACTTTAGAAAGTGGCATGCGAGGTTCTACAAGATCTGCAATCCTAATACTGCCAAGAACGCCATTCAGCCAGCGGCACACTTAACTTTACATAGGCCGCGTGATCAATTTTGCTGGGGAAAATAGCCAGTTCATGGCCTTTGTACTATTGCACAGCCCGTGATGTTGTGACTGCTAAGGTTTCCCTTTATTTAGAGCTTATCTAAGACCAATTTACACCTATTATATAAAGAGGCACTAGTCTACTAGGTTTTATGAATCTATCATTATTATTCTAGTTCTAAGAGTAAGTAGATATAGAAAGAGACTAACCATTTTCTTCTCATTTTCTATTTCCTAGTTTATGCATATGGCATTGAATGAAATGATTTAATTGAGTTCAATGTCCATGGTGTAGTGTAATTACTTGGGGATTTTATTTGTATTCATAACTAGGAGATGATTTTGTGAGATTGTAGATCTTCTTATTTTTTATGTTTATGAAACATTCATGTTTGACTTGTGATTATTATTCTTGTGAGATGCATTTTGTATATATTCTATGATACATTGTAGTTTCATATATGATATATTATAGTGCTAGGCTTGATGGCTACCATGTGAGTGTTAAGTTAGGCGTATTGTAGGTTCGTGAGTACCGGTTTTGTGAGTGCATACATATATGATCAAGAGTACTATTCCAATTTTGTAGCCTAGGTTGACTTACTCATCGTGTAATAATGTTCATGTTAGGGAAGACATTGCCTACCGTTAACATAGGGTGGGAAGCACCCTCAGTGTACCCAATGGGGTGAGTATTATAGTTTGTAGCAACTAGGGTTTTTGTGTGGTGACCATAGTTGTTTCAACCCTAGATTCATCACGAGACACCAATTCCTTTACCTCTATAAACTTAGGGAAATACAACCATAGTGGAGTGTTCAAGATTTATGTTCCTTACTCTCATATCTAACGGTTGCTACCACCGCAAGGAGACAGCTTGGGCACTTGATCCTATAAGCACGATCGCATTAGCATTGGGAATGAGATTTATGCGGAAAGTGGAGCACGACTTGAATCCTTTGTTCGATCGACACACTTTCCTTAACTAAGGAGGTGGTGGTGATTGCCAAAAAGATGTCGATGAACCTTTGTGTGACAGGCATTGGAAATTTCCATCAATTACCCTCATTATTTGACATGGGCATGATATAGGTTTATATGTGTTATATGCAATAGAATCTAGAATCAAATTCATTCGTAAGTCACGTTACGCAAATATTACTAAGGCTAGTTGATATAGTTTAATATATAAATTGCATGACTAGTAGTTGTTAAATAAAACCCCCCAATACTATGTTTTTAGCACTAGATATTCCTGACACACAATTGGATTGACGCACGATTGTGAGTTGTGTATAGTTAAATCTCAAATTCTAGTATCTCTGTGGACGACCCCGAACTTGCCCCTATCTACTTTCTAGTAGTTGGTAGTGAGCATATAGGAGTAATATATAAATTCTATGTTTGATATCCCATCACTCCGCGGATGATTTATCTCTCCAAAGGTTGGTTTGTTATCGTGCACGCGGAGTACGGATCAATGTAAAACATTAAAAACACAAAATGCATCCTCACAGTGTGATAGTGTAACATCATATTATTAGATCAACAGCGCATTTGGTGTTTTGGAACCAAATTCCCTTCTCAATGGTTTGTTTCTTTCAATTTTATGTTTCCATGTTGCATGTTTTGCTTTTATTTATTTTTTGGGCGGTTTGAGAACATAGGGAGATATCTTCCTTAATGATTCCCTTCCACTATTTGTTGCTGAATATTCATGTGAACAAGCTCAGTGAATTCCAGCATAATCATGTCTAGTTAAAACATCACATTATACAGTTCTAATGTCAAACAGTAAGGAAGTGATATCACATCGTATTGATGGAAATTGTAATCGTGTTCATGCTAAGTCAGTTTTTACCATCGTGCTTCACATTTAAAATATCATGCTAAATTTCATGAATATCGTCTGCTATAAATCAAATTCCCAGCTATATATATAGTTATTTTCACAATTTGAAATAAGCTCAAATGCACTGTTTAAAACATCTAAATAATAACTAAAAATGTGAATTTGAACATGTCACAGTTTAGGAGTTTTAATTGAAACTCTCAGCAAATAAACGGGATGTTACTCAATTCAAACACCAATCAACACCATGTGTGGAAAATCAACCATACAAACTTGCCTTTTCAAATACAGGTTACTACCCGTTCGATATCAAATCAACAAAATGAAAGCTAAGAGTAAAGTATTTAAATATTGGTAGGCTACCTGGTGAAACATGTACGATTTGTTCATCGTTTACATTCGATTCAAATTGTTGCTTTTTTACTCTTTTGTTGCATTATCTGGATAAGTTCCTATTGATTGTCAATCTTCCAATCTCCTTTTCATTCTTGATTCAAGTTTTGAATATTCAAATTTCAAAATTGAGTTGATTCATGGATTTAGGATTGATGTTTAATTTATATATGATTATAGTTATAGTCATAGATTTAGGATAATTGATGTTTTTCTTAAAATTCATTATGATTGGAGGATTTGGTTTTGTTGGAAGGTTTTAGTTTCAGAATGTAATGTTAAATATATTTGGTTGAAGAGATTCGGTGAAATCGTGTTTTGGAAGAGAGGTGAGTATTGTGCCTTAGGGCTTTGGGTGGGTTTTTTACGCTTTTCATTATAGACCCGAGTCAAAAAAAATTGTAAATTTTCCCCCAAAATTGTGTTTGCCATTTTTCTATTTTTCCTCTAGTCCCTAATCTCACCCTGAGACAGTTTCAAAAGAGAAGAACTCTAATTAATTATGCATCGATTTGGAAACAATTGTAGTAACTCTTTTTAAAATTCAAGGAAAATTAGAAATACTAATGAACATTACTATCAACTAGTTGAACATTAATTTTCAAGGTTATCATATAAATAACAATACAATATAAAATAAAAATCTAAAGACATCATCATCCAACAAATTACCAACAAATTACTCTTCAGAGAGCACAATGGGAAAAAATCTATAAGCAAATAATATTAGAAATTGCTAGTTATGGGTAATCGTAACAACGGAAATATTTATGAGTTGTCTCAATTTTTATTACTTTCCACCAACTATGGTAATGATAATGTGCGATCAGAACCATCTAATGAGAATTTTAGCTCTACCCACTCTTCTGATTCTTGTGGTTTTTGTTGGAATCCAGGTCATCAAACTGCGGATTGTTCTAACAGTTTTAATCCCAATTTTGTGCCCTATAGTCAAGAGAGTGGCACTCGTGCTTTTGCTACCTTGTTTGTTGATGAAGCAATTGACTCTATCTGGTATTCGGATTCGGGAGCTGCCTTGCACTAGACTCATCAGTATGGTAAGTTCGATATTATGTTTCCTCATAATGGGTCATGTTTGGTTGTTTTTGGTAATGGTACCTCCCTCCATATTAAAATATTTCCACAGTGAGTATTAAGCCTCCCAAACTTAAACACAATTTTTTACCAGTTAATAAATTGTTTAAATAAAATAATTTTAGTGTGTGTTTTGATGATTCTTATGTTTGGGTAAAGAACAAGACAACGGGGAAGTACTACTTGAGGGGTCCTGTAAGCATGGTCTCTATCCTATCCAACTATCCATGGTCAGTCCTTCGTCAGAGGTACCTACATTTTCAGCTACTAAGGAGTCAGAAAAAAAATAAGGCATTCTCATCTTAGTCACACCTCTTCAAAAATTATAGAGTCTTTAGTTTCTAATAACTGTATTTCATGTACTTCCGAATTTCATGATGATTGCATTTTTTTAAATTAGAGGAGGTGCATCGATTGCCTTTTAAAATTGTTCAACATTCTTCTCCATATTCTTTGTATTTGATTCATAGTGATCTTTCGCAATCACCAATTTTATCAAATAAATGTTTTCTTTATTATGCTATGTTTGTTGATGAGTTTTCACAGTTTATATAGATGTATCCTTTGCATAAAAAATCAGTTTTTACTCGCAATTTTCAACTTTAAAAACATGGTTGAAACCCTTTTTTAATTGCAAAATTTAAAAAATTCAAATTGATTGTGTACGGGAATTTAATAATTCTACTCTTATTCAACATTTTCAAAAATCGGGAATAATATTTCAGAAATCCTTTTCCAGCCACTCAAGCTCAAAATGGGGTGTATGAATGTAAACATAGGAAAATAATTTAAATGACTCGTACCATGCTAATTCAATCAGACTTACCTTCTCTGATCTGGGTTGCTTCCGCTTTACAAGCATTGCTTACCATAAATAGTCTATCGAACTTATTTTTAGGGGGTGTTTCATATTTTGAGAAATTATTTCATCGTTCTCTATCGTATAGTTTTTTTTAAGGTTTTTGGTTGTGCCCGTTTTCCACTTTTGATGGATCATAAATTCAATAAATTATAGCCCAAGTGGAAACATTGTGTTTACTAGTTATGCCTATAAATACAAGTAATATATGTGTCTTGATCCCATCACGATCATTTTTATATCAGTTGTCATATTATTTTTTGTGAGAAAAAATTTCCTTATCGTAGTATTCCCTCTACCAAGTCGAGTTTACCATTTTACTCTCCTCTTACCTTAAATTTGAGTTGGTCTCCGGAACTGGTCTCGTCGAGTTCAGAGTTATCACAAATTCACAATGGCTCTTTTTTCAAGCAGCATCTACGCCGGTTACTATTATTGCTTTACGACTGTGCCATCCTTCTTCATGCCTTCACTTAGGTCACTTGTAGTTTCGCCCTTAGTACCGACACTGAATGTCGTGGCTTCTCATGCCACTGTCGATCTTAGTCCTTTATCACTCTCTCTAGTGTCTTCTTCGCCTGAGCAGGTATCTCAGAGTCATGTGTCTGTTTCGTATCCACCTACCACCTCTCCCAAGTCAGCTCTTAGTCTCGTGTCAAATGTTTCTCTTAGTTCATCTTCCCCGTCCACTTTACCACATGTTCCAAATGCTCATCCTACGATTACACGTCTTAAAGATGAGATTTCCAAACCCTCACCGAATGGATTTAAAAACAAATGTCGTAGAATTAGAAACCTCCAATTTTAAACAGGCATCTAAAGATCCCCCCCTGGTGCCGGGCTATACCTGATGACTATACATCTTTGATTTAAAATAATAATTGGGAATCGGTACCTCGCGACTACAATCATCATGTACCGGGTTGTAAATGGGTATATAAAATTAAATACAATTTTGATGGGTCTTTGGAGCGGTTCATGGCCAGACTTGTTAATATTTTTAGTTCATCTATTTTTTTACAATCCATTGGTTATAAATACACTCCTTGTGACACCTCTACGTTTGTTTCAAAAAACCAATGTCGTATGTTTATTTTACTCTTTTATGTGGATGATATTGTTCTCATAAGTAGTAGGTCCACTCTAGTTCATAAACGCATTCTATTCTCTCATCTCAATATTATATGAATGATTTGGGGAATATCCATTATTTTCTAGGTATTCTGGTGTCACATACTCCTTCTGGATTGATTTTGTCCCAGCAAAAGTATATGTCTAATTTACTAAAGAAAATTCATTTTCATATTGTTAAATCTGTACGTACACTATGTGTTTCTAGATTTACGTTGTCCTCGGTTGATTAGGACCATCTTGCTGATCACAAAGATTATCGTAGCTTGGTTGGTACTTTTCAATATCTATGACTCGTCCAGATGTTGCATATGTTGTTAATGTGATTTTTTTAGTTTATGCATGGTTCTTGTACTACTCACCTTCATGCTCTGAAGAGAATTTTCATGTATTTGCAGGGCACCTTGGAGTTTGGTATTTTTCTCCACTCTGCGAGATCTCCTGTATTAGTGGTGGCTTATTCTGAGATTGGGTTGGTCGTCTTAACATTCGTTGTTATTCCACTAGCTATGTCATTTTTCTTGGAATGCATTTGATTTCTTAGCGCTCTAAGAAGCAACCTACTATGTCAAAATCTTCCACTGAAGCTGAATATGGGGTTGTTGCTTACACTACAGCTGAAACAATTTGGCTTCATCAGGTTCTTGACGATATGAGGTATTTTCTTAATGATTTTGTTACTTTTTATTGAGATAATGTTTAAACAACATATGTTTCTTCCATTCTAATTCATCATGATTGTAGCAACAATATTTATGTAGACTACTTTTTTGTTCGTGAAATGTTGCACATGGAGGTATTCGGATTAGACATGTTCTTAGGCAGTTAAAGATTGCTGACATTTTTACTAAAGGTGGTTCTAGTGAATTTTTTTTTGTAAACATCATAAAGATTGATGGGGTGTATTAGGGTTAAAGGATATAATGGACTTTCCATGTAAATATAATTCATGTATGAAAAGTGCGAGTGCTACCAAATTTAGTAAGAAACAATTATTCTCATTATTCCTTACAGAATTATTCTCTCTAACATCTAGGAAATACTTTCAGGTCATGGAACATAAATCCACCCATACAGAGCACCACCTGAACGCTATGCTGGATAACTCATTGAAATGGTAAGAACTATCTTGGGGAAAGCACCACAACAATTGTTGTGATCATATTTCAAAAAATAAAGGATGGTAATCCATATTGAAAGGTGATATGTGCAGGGCAACGTTAAATACCCATGAGCCACGCATAGCTGGACCAAAGAGTGGGCGGGCGCATGGGAGCCGATTTTATATATAATGTTTTATATGTTTTGATTTTATATTTAATTGGTCTTTTAAGTTTATGTTTGGCAGAATCTCCTTGGTTGAACTTTTAATTTTTTAATTCAAAAGTTTTAAGGGTCCAATTTTTTTTTAAAAAAATACCTTCTGTACCGTAGTTTAAAATAATTTTTTTACATGCAACCTTAAGCAACGGACCAGATGTAGGGACACGATCAAACATAGAGATATATAGTGTTGTTCCCTTACTCCCTTATAACCACTAAATATTAAACCTTTCTCTCTATAACTCTCGAGAGAGCTATTGTAACTTGGGGCATTTTGTGCGCACATATCTATTAGGGTTTTGAAATTCAATCAAATTTATTGTTTTAGTTCTAGGCAAGGGCAATTAGTTGTTATAGTTCCTAGATTAAGAAATTAAGGGTTGGATTTTTTGGGGATACAAACAGTTGGCACGAGGTGTAACTTCTGAGGGCAAGATTGAAAAGGCAGATTTAATCACTTGCAGATGGCAGAGAGGAATATCTAACGTAAAGGAAGTTTGATGTTGATTAGATGTGGTTTTGATATTTTTTTAGTACGATTAACATCCTTTTTAGCTTGTTTTGTTGGTAGTTAGTTAGATTATTAGGTGTTTTACAAAATAGGGTTTTAGAATCATCTTGTGTTGTTATTTTCCCTCATCTCCCTAGTTCGTAAGCATGTGGTGTGTAGCGTGTTCTACCTTTATGATTTGGTCGATTCATATATGTTTTGTTAGTTATTTGGAGACTATCATGAAGAAGACCATTCTCATGGATGGTAGAATATTGAAGAAGGTCATTCATAAGAATGGGAGAAGAATTAAGACCACTTACAAAGTGGTAGAAGATAAAGTGAAGAAGCAGAGGAAAGTAGAGGGTGAAGAATAATATAAGTTTTGAAGCTGATTTCTAAGAACAATCCGAGAAGAACCAGTCTTTAAGGGTTGTACTATTGGATTCTTCTTCTCGATTATCGTAAAAATGACTACAAGAACTCCAAAAATGGATCAATGGTCCACCCGGAGGAAGCAAAACAAAACTGGACTAATTTATGTCGCGACTAGCGGATTTGTGTCGCGACTCGAGAACGTGAATTTACTGGGAGCTGAATTTTTGACATTGTAGCGTCGCGAGTCAGTAGGAAGGCATCGCGGGTCGCGAAAATGGTCCTGTATCTTGCTTTTTACTCCTCTTTTCTCATACTATAAATTGCACTTCATCCACTCATTCCTTAGCTTTCTTGGCCCGACTTGGGGGCTCAAAAACCCTAGTTTTTACACTTATTCTTCAATTTCCTCTTGTTTCTTTGTAGATTTTTGTTCTATGTTATGATTTTTGATTATCTGAGCTAGTTTTGTACTTGAGAGCAATTGATTGAAGCTTCCAAATCAATATAGTAAGAACCTCTGTTTCACTTTTCCTTGAAGCATTTGTTATTTAGCATTTATTGTGTTCTTAATGTGAATGTTTGCTTCATTTATGCTATGGGTTGTTTGAGAATATGAAATGTTTGTATGATTAAGTGTTAGGAGGTTAGAGATGTGCACAATTTCTTAGCTCTTTGACATGAAAATCCAAGAACATGGAATTAAAACTTCTTGTTGGGTATATGATGTTAATCTTGCTAGATGAATATGTTAATGTGGTTTGTTATCATATTTGTTCTAAGTTAGCAATGAAAGGTTGAACCTTGATTGTTGATTGTTCTAGGTTTAGTCTAAATGAATGCTTTGTTTGGTTAAATGGCTAGGAATTTGGTAGAATGCTTGTAGTTGTTATCAAATCTATGGTTCTTCATGTATAATGTCATTGATGAAACCTACGATTTATTGTTGTTACTTGGAATCAAAATATCGTGCTATGGCCAATATTTCGGCGGAATTGGTTTGGTTGATAAATCTTCCTAGGGGCTTGTGTGTGACGATTTGTGCCCCTACTATGTTGTTGTGTGATAACAATATACTGCTCTCTTTCTTCCTTAGAATCCCGTTTCGCATAAGAGAGTCAGACACATTGATATTGATTATCATTTTGTGTGTGAGATAGTGGCTTCCGACAAGATCAACATGTTTCATGTTTCTTCTGATTCTCAGCTTGTTGACATTTTTTTTTGAAATGTTACATACAAGCAACCAAATTACATATTAACATCCTAATCTATAACCTAACTAGGAGACACCACCATTGGATATGTTGAAACTCTGTGGAGCATGAAACTCCATCCATTTGATAGCTATGGACGCCCTCCTGAGAATACTCAAACGCTGCACCACCAACGAACTGCTGTCACCGAAGCCGGAACCTCCACGATCTCACCATAATCAACCATTTGCAGGTTGGAAAACCACAGCGGGGACCATCAACACTGTCCCATGACGCTGGGTAATCCCCATCAAGGAATTGCTCTAATATTCACAATTCCTGATGGAGTGTGTTTTGAACCTGGACCTCTCAATTACAGAGAGTGTGATTTACCACTAAACCAATCCCATTACACAGCTTGTGGACATATTTACAAAGAGTTTATCTCATCGTCAGTTTGAGTTTTCGCGTTCCCAGATCTGCATTGCTAGTAACCACAAGTTTCGCTTGAAGGGGTAATAGAGCAAAGAAGGAATAGAAGAAGCATCATCTCTCTGATAGATCTGTAATATTTAATTCCATGTATAATTGTACATTATAACACTGTGTACTTATATAAATATGAATACCCACATGCAGCCCCAACAATTCTCAATTTTAAGATACAAAGAAAAAACTCACTCAATTTATATCTCCCTACAATCAGACAGAAAATTACAAGTGAACAATATCAATATCAGATGAAAAAATTACAAGCGAACAATATCAATAAACAGATGGACGATTTATGATAACAGGAACAACAATAAGATTTTCCTTTCTCTTAAACGTGAAGCCAGGAGCTTCGGTCATGTCCAACTCCTCTGCACTTACTCCACTAGGCAACATCCAATTGAAATGGTACAGAAACTTCGCCAGCGTAAGCTCGACATTAGCCGTGCCAAGGTTCATTCCGGGACAGATTCTTCTTCCGGCTCCGAACGGAATGAATTCGAAGTGCGTTCCTTTGTACTCAACCGGGCTATCGAGAAATCTCTCCGGTTTAAAGATTTCTGCATCATCGCCCCAGTATCTCGAGTCCCTATTGATAGCCCAAACGTTCACCATGGCGCTCGTCTTGGCCGGAATCTCGTAGCCACCGATCTCGCACCGCTCACTGTTTGTTCTGGGAAGCAGTAGAGGCACCGGTGGATGTAACCTTAGGGCTTCTTTTATGACTGCTCTCACGTAGGGAAGTTTACTGAAATCCTCTTCGTCTACATAGCCTTTTGCCTTGAAAACTTGTCTGACTTCTTCTTGTGCTTTCTTCATGGTTGTGGGATTCTTCATCATTTCTAGCATTGCCCAATCTATGGTTGTTGCTGATGTCTCACTTCCAGCTATGAATATCTCCTATACAATTGAAATCGATCACAAAACTGATTAAATAAGTTCCCCTTGTTTAGTTCGTGATCAGCAATGTTAAATTGGATGATAGATACTCAATTATTTAGTCCATGTACATACAAAGCATATAACAAGTTAAGATACCGTTCTTTTTAACTTACTAACTGAAATCGGTTCAATTCAGCTAATTTTAATTTGATTTCAGTTTGATTAATTTCAGTCAACTAAATTGAGTTCAAATCAGATGAAGGGCCAACCATGAAGTTGTCCCATAATAAATTTACTTCTATCATTCATTTGGCCAACTTTTGACCATGCATACATCAATAATTCAGGTGAGATATCTGACTGGATTTCTTGTAATTCACATTATTAAATGTGGTTTTCATAATCTTTACGTAAAATAGTAAAAGTCTATCATGAGAAGGTTAGATACGTATGTTATGCATGAATGGAATTATAATAGAATTTTTTCATAAAAAGGTGGTAGTGGATACTTACCAGAATCACAGCTTTAATGTTGTCAATTGTCGGAGAAAATTCTAGGGTTTCGTCCTGATTGTACTCTAGCAGAACGTCAACGAGATCTCTCTGATAATCGTCACCCTTTTCACGAGTCCTTTTTTGATGTTCGTCGATAATGCTCCCTAGTATTTTATCCAACTCTTTGTGCACCCTTTCCAATTCCGGAAGAAATCCGCTGATCATGTGGAGGATCTTGTAAGAAGGGAAGAGATCGGCAATGTTGAATGCAACTCCCAATCGAACAGCTTCTTTAGACTGAGTAATAAAAGCTTCTTGTTGAGAGCACTCCTTTCCGAATCCAACCTTCGCAGTTAACCCGTAAATGGTGGCATAGGTTTTTTGCGTGAGGTTAATGGGGGCCGATCCAGCGTTCCTCGCGATCCATTTCATGAGATTGGAAGTTTCTTCGTCCCTAAGAGGCTTGAAGGAGTGAACACGACGAATGCTGAGAAGCTCCGTGGTGGCGATTTTGCGCATGTGTCTCCAGAAATCTCCGTATGGAGCGAATCCAATGTTGGTGCAGTTGTAGGTAATTAATTCTAGCGCGGCAATGCGAGCCCTGGATGCGAAGTTGAGATCATGGGTTTTCATCACTTCTGTTGCAGTTTCGGGAGTTGAAACTACAACAGTAGGGATTTCACCCATCTGGAGATACATGATCGGCCCGTATTTCTTCGCCAAGCCTGTTAGGGCACGGTGAGGAAGTACGCCGGCCAGCTGGTGAATGTTGCCAATGAGAGGCAATTTCCATGGCCCTGGAGGAAGACGGGGAGCTGATTTCTTGGTTCGGAATTTACTTCTTAATTTAAGAAGCAAAAAGATGAACAAGAATGTGACACAAATAGTTGGAATTTGAGCATCCATGATTATTACAGTGTAGTGAATAACCCAATGGATGGTAGCGTTAAGTAAGAATATATGGCTAGGTAGTGTACTTTAAATAGAATCACTTCACATCCTTACTACAATTTTTAATTATTTAATCATGTGCAAGTTACAAAAACCATGGGGTTCTATTGTTATAACATTAATAGTATTAATACATTTACATTATTTAATAGGACAAAAAAAGGCACATTACTTGATATAGACCATCCCTTCTGTAAAAGCCGCCTTGACTTTCTTGCTTAATCTAATATTATATTTATCCAGGTTGAAATTTTCAAACGTTATATTATATGCAAACGATGACGTATCGTGATGGGCCAGTTCAATTAAAATATTCTCTATGAAGGCATTTTTTTCCGTCATTTTTTCCTTTCATTTCGTAGTCACTATAGGGATTTGTTCATCTGTTCTCTAGAACTTTTTAAACTGAAATGTACTGATTTTTTTTAAAAAATTAAAAATAAAGTTAAATTTTATCCAATTAAATTTTTGTTAAATTGAATTGAACTGAATTAAATTGAATTAAATGTAGATAAATTCTGGAGAACAGATCCTAATATAGTTTATATATTTGTAGTCACGCACAAAGGACCCATGGCATGGATCTATTTGATGGTATGATAGTTAAAATAACTTCCTCGCGGCATTATACTTTTTAAAATATTTGCTATGCATGATAATCAACAATTGATTCATTGAAATTGATGGCATCATAGTTAAAAGAACTACTGGCATTTTAATTCTACAAATGTTTGATATGATAGTAAAAACATTAATTCATTGAAACTTATAGTATTTAATTACTTATGTACTCTCTTTTTCCCAGTTCTATTTGCACATTATTCATTATCACGTTGTTCAAAAAACATGTTTGACCGTTAATATCTTTACCAATTATAATAATGACAAATAAAAAGTTAATATTTAAAAATTACTCGTTACGACGAATTGAACAATATCATACATGGGTGGAACATTGGGGGACTAGGGGGTGCCTGGTCCTCTCCAATTTTTTTTACTATAGATATTTTATATTCATTTAGTATTTTATTTGTTTTTTACAGGTAAAAAACATATTTTGGCCAACCCAAAAAATAAACCAACGCAGAAATAAAATAGTTTATAATTATAAGATTCTTTATTTTTAGTTTAGAGTCCAATAAAAAATAGAACTTCCTTTTTATTTAACCTCACTTTTAATATTTATTTAAGTTATACTTAAAATATATTTTTTTTTATTAATCATCGGTATTTTTTATATGATCAAAAAGAGGAGAGTACAATTTAAATAAAATAAGAATATTGTCTCTTTTAAAATTATCAATCTTACATTTTCTTTAGCACTAGTTTTCTTTGGTATTTGATTTTTTATACCTTTATATGAATTAATTTACTATGCTTTGTTATTTTAATGGTCAATTCAAGGTTAAATTTTATTCAAAGTATTGTTATAAACGGACTAACCGTTAGATGCAGTCATTTTATAATTGATGTAACTAATGAGATGATTTGATTTTTGTTTTATAGCCAGATTTCTGCCAGTCTCCGCCATTTCCGCCTGTAACTCGCCTGAATATCACCGGAATCCTCATCTCCGCCGGTATCTCGCTGCAATTCGCCGTTGCTGCCGCGAAACTCTAAAATCTGAGATCGCAAAACCCTAGGTTCTACAGATCCGCTACCGCCCTCTGACGTTTGCGACGATCGACGACGATTGGCTTTTGTCTCTGATGTCCTACATCGATCGACGAAGATCGGCGCTTATGCTCGGATATGTGTGATGTCGGAGCATAGCGGCGAAGCTTAGCAAAGGCGCGACGGAGCGGAAGAGAATAGCACTGGAGTACAGCGACGACGCGGCTAAGTGGAAGAGGAGCGCAGTGGAGTGGAATAGGAGTGCGGCGGAGTGGAAGAGGAAGGAGACGCCTGCGGAATCCGGTAAAGAAAAAGGGCACGTGTAATGCATGCTCCCGATTGATGAAGAAGACGCGCGTGGCTCATGCGGCCTGAGGTGGCGGCGGATGTCGGTGGCTACATTTCACGGCGTCGGGCTGAGGTTTTCCACATGGAGGTGAGGTTTAATCTTGTGTTTTATTTTTTTCAAAGATTTGCTGAGATTTAATATTTTTTGATTAAGTTCATAACCAATAAAAAGTTGTTTGGTGTAATGGTTAGTATTTTATCTCCTGAGGTTGTAGACCTGAGTTCAAGTCTCAACTAAGGCTTTGTTGTTTTGAAGAATATTCTTGAGGTTTAAATTTTATTTAACCGAATATATGACTAGTAAATGTTCTTTGGTGTAATGGTTTGAACTCTTCCTTCTGAGGTTTTTTACCTGAGTTCAAATCCCACTAGAACATATTTATTGAAGAATTTATGTTGTTGAGGTACTGTAATTTTTTGGTTGAGCTTTGTAGTTTTTTTTCTCTCATGTTGATTTTTTTTTTTATTATTCTGGTGAGTTAAAGTTGTTATGAGTGGATGTTTATGTAGTTTATTTGGGTGGTATGGATTAATATTTTTATTTTTTATTTTCTCATATTGATATTTTTCATTTTCTGACAAAAGTTCTGATAATAGGAGTTGATGTTTATAGTGTCTTTTGTTTTATGTTGATGATTTTCATTTTCTGGATGATTGTGGTATTGCGGCTTTTTGTTGATGTTTATAGTTTTTTTCTCTTTATGTTGATGATTTTGATTATTCAGATTAGGTTTAATTGATATGAGTTGATGTTTTGTAATTTTCTTTTTGTGATATGGATTGATATTTGTAGTTATTTAAAAAAAATCATGTTCATGTTTTTCATTTTCCCACGGAGGTTCTCGTAATTGGAGTTGATGTTTTTAGTGTTTTTTTCCTTATGTTGATAATTTTCATTTTTCGGATGAGGTTAAAGTGTTAGAAGTTGATGTTTGTAGGTTTTGGATATAGGTTGATATATGTAGTTTTTTAAATAAAAAAATTGTTGATGTTTTATGATTTTCAGAGTGAATAATTTATAGACTAAATTGTTTCTTTCGTCCCCAACATATATTTAAATACCATCTTTTGGTCCACACTCCCAATACTGCCCCAATTTGGCCCTTAACATTTTGAAAATAATTTGTTTGGGCCCCAAGGTGATTTTCAAGGTGGTTTTCAAGGTGGTTTTTGGTCGACTAAATTATTTTTTTGGTCCCTAACATATGATTTTATACCATCTTTTGGTCACCAAAACCACCTTGAAAACCACTTTGGGGCCCAAACAAATTATTTTTGAAATGTTAAGGGCCGAATAAGGGCAGTATTGGGAGTGTGGATCAAACAAGGTATTCAAATATATGTTGGGGCTCAAATAGACAATTTAGTCTAATTTATACTCTTGAGGTACCGTTGCTTTTTTGTTGGTATTTTTAGTTTTTTTTCTCTCATGTTGATATTTTTCATTTTCTAGATGAGTTTTAGGTGAAAGGAGTTGATGTATGTCGCTTTTTTGTTGATATGGTTGATTTTTTTTGTAATGTTTTTTTCCTTATACTGATTTTTTTTAGCTTTTAGGTGATATGAGTTGATGATTGTAGTTTTTAAAATTATTTTTTGATAATTTAAGCTTTGTTGATGTTTTTATGATTTTCAGTTTTTTTTTGTTAATTATAGTCCACGTTTTTTTCCTTCACATTTTTGTTGATTTTATTTGATTTTATATATATTTTTTTATTTTATATATAGTTTTTGCTGCAATTTTTAAAGTTGATGTTTTATGATTTTTCGTTGATATTCCGCTATTTTTTTCCCGATGTTTATAGTTTTCGATTCGGTGATCATATTGATTTTTTTATTTTTCAAACATTTTTTAAAATATTTTTGCAGATTGCAGATGGCGGGAAGATGATGGGAGAAAATTGAACAAAAAAAACCCGATAAAAATATTAGCTATACGTCCTTGTAAAATTATTAGATATAGGTTCTTGGAACTAGAATATAGTTATAATTTTATAAATGCACCTGACTAAAAGTTAATCTGACTCACAGGAACCATCTCATTACTTTAATAGAATGGTTACACAATATAGTTAACAAAAAATAATGGTGCAAAGATTTGGAATCCTGCAGGCTATCCTAATTGATACTCTATAGAAATTACTAAATAAACTTGTGATGACGGGCATGACTATGATGAATTGGAATCTCAAAACAAAATGTTAGATAAATATAGAGTAATTAAACTACCAAAATAGTAATTGGGATTATCATAGTAATTACTTATGTAGGCAACACCTTCTTTGGAAATGTCAATTTCCACTTAGCGAAACCCCAAGAAAAAGGTCATCGCGTCGAAAGAACACAGAAACAGAAAATAGTGGTCACGGTCAGCAGATGATGGCTTTCTTGTCGGTAAAATCGAAGAGACGAACAGTGAATCTATAAAAGACGCTTAAGAGGCTCAAGAGATGCTAACACTATGACAAATTAGATATAAAATAACGTTTTATTAGAAATACTTATTAAAATACTATAGTTAAATAAAAATGTTGCTGAAATACTTATTCCTAAAGGGAATAAATTGCTTTCATTTCAGTTAACTGAAAAATGTCATAATTGCTTATCATGTATGTAAAGTCCAGATTTATCTAGTTGGCAATTTGTGGAAATTATACAAATATGGATAGGTTGTGTTGAAGAAGAAATGTTGGTGATATAAGGAATGTGAAGTTGTAATTCGAGAAGAAGAAGAGATATTTTGTTCATAATGTTTTGATTGG
>JAULKM010000007.1:15415460-15433834 GCA_032355605.1 Rubia tinctorum
TATAACTATTACACGTTGCATAATAAAACTTTAATATTGTAACAAAGACCTTTTACCTTTTATTATTATAATTAAACCCCATCTTTCCATAAGCATATGGAAAGACCGTCTTTCCCAAGACTTTGCCTTTAAAAAGAGAGGATAAATACAAATTTACAAATCATGATTTAAGGAAATTTACTACAATAACAACTTTTATAAGGAAATGTGTTTTTTTCAGCGCCGATGTACCTTTTAAGTTAAACATTTAATTTTTTAATTTAAATGTTGTACATCATGAGTTAAACATGTTTTGAGATGTGTGTGAATATGAAAATAAAAAATATATTATATAGAAGTAAAAAAAATTATTTTTTAAAAATATGTTTAAGTTAACAGTGTTTAAATTAAATAAATGTATTTAATTGATCCGTAATTTATTTTAAATGCCATTGTTTAAAACACCTTCTCTTCCCTACAAGTTACCAACAATGTCAAAGTAAGTTTTGCTCCAGCTTTTTTTTTTACATAGTAAAAAATATATACTTCGTGCATGCAGGAGTAGAAAATGTCGCTGGAGATATGTTTGACGATGTTCCTGGAGGCGACGCCATCTTCATGAAGGTTGTACATTTAATTTGGTAAAAATATTGAAGGGGAAGTATTAAAATGTGGCAAATAAATGTATAGAAGAAGAAAGAAAGAAAGAAAGAAAAGTCAGTGAAACAAAATTAGTACTTCCTCCGTCCCAATTCAAGGTGCACACCTTAACTTTCAACAGTTGACTCAAAAAATATTTGGTCTTTAATATTTTTTTATTAAGGATAATTAAAAACTTGTAAAAAGTTGATATTCTGAAAATATATATTATAATGAATCTAACAAAGCATCACTCAATAATATTTATACTTATAAACCTATTCAATTTCGGGGTCAAAGTTAAAAAGTTTTGACTAAATAAATAGTTAAATTGTAGTTTGAATTGGCACAGAGGGAGTACTTCATTCGTTCCACTAACTTCTTTTTAACATTAGTGGATATGATAACTGAGGTTTTTCGACAGAATAAAAAGAAATGAAACCTATTGGGTCTATTTCAAAAAAAAAAAACCAGTAGGTCTAGGGATTCCACAATTTTTTAACACAGTAAATCATGCTTCCAACATAAGAGGGTACTTGATAAAGCAAAAGTTGGTATTAATTTAAATATTATACTCTTTACAAGTTAAAATAAGTAATAAGGTGGAATATAAAATGTATAATATTTAATTTAAAAAATACTTTATTTGAATTTAAAATTCACTGTTTAGCTCACCGGTCCAGAGACATGCTCTTCAATAAACTTGCTACTATTGTTTTTCTTCATGGTGTTCAAACCAGCATGTCAGGAAAATCTATAAAGGTGGGTACAATTTGATTAATTGGTTTGTTTCTTCTCTTTCCGACAGAATATACTACATGACTGGAGTGATGAGCATTGCTTAAAAGTGTTGAAAAATTGTCTGAAAGCCCTGCCTAATCAGGGAAAAGTGATTGTCGTGGAATTTGTGGTACCAACGAAACCTGATACGAGTGCCTCTTCCAAGAAAGTGTTTCAGGTGGATATGCTGATGATGACTCAGAATACCGGAGGGAAAGAGCGGTCGGAACTCGAATTCCGGGCACTGGCTGTTGCTGCTGGATTTACAGGCATCAAACTCCAGTACCTTTCCTGTGATGTCGGAGTTATCGAAATGTACAAGGACTAAATGAGATGTGCATAGTCTTATTGTTGTTCTTAATTTCCGCCTTAAGTTTAATTCCCTAAATCTTAAATTTGATCATACACATGTTTAAATTGAGTGTTTTGATGGTTTGTACGTTTTAAGACGCGCTCTCTTGCACTGTTTTTTAACTCTCTTGATTCTGTATACTCCCTCCCTCCTCCCACCTCCATCCCTTTTCTACTTCATTTTTTTAAAGTCTTAAACGACAACTCACATTTTTCATAACTAACATCTTGTATAAAATAAAATCTTATTATTATTTAAATAAAAGTAAATGACTCCTATAGCCCTTTAACTACTACGATCGTTCACTTTTAACACCTTATCTTTTTTTTACACTTTTGACCCCTTAAGTTACAAAACTATTGATTCGTGGCCATTCAGTCCGATCAAACCATTAACTCTGAAATTTATTCTGTTAACTAAGGGTAAAAATAATTTTTATCTTTTTTATTTACAAACTTAACCCCTGCTTCTTTTTTTAGCTACAACCGAGCCCCTCTTTTATTTTAATTACAACCTAGCCCCTCCCCATTTTAATTTAGTTACAACCCAGCCCCTCCCTATTTTAACTACCATCTCCGCCTCCTCACCTTTAAACCCCGGTTAGTTTAAGCTCGTACCGCTATTTTACTGCAGCGATTTTTTTTTTTTTGCTTTGTATATTTTTTAGCAAATAAAGGTTGGTTGTTTTTTGACCAAATCTTTAGGATTTTTTTTTAATAGTGGCATGCAAATAGGAAGAAGAACGTGGATGTTAATTACTTCAATGGTGGCATGCAAATAAGAGGTAGAACATGGTCATGAGTCCTTGTTTGTAGAATTTCCTTTTAGTATAAATCAATGGAACACTTAGAAAAGCATTAACTTAACTGCACCAAAATTCTTCTCCTTGTCGTTTTGCTTTCTTATGGCAACAACAAGACTTTGGCTTCTTCTTTTGTTTTGTTTTCCTTGCTTCTGCAAAAACAAGTGGTAACAGAGCTTGTGGTGATTGATCCAAACCTCTGTAGTTGTTTGGTGTTCGATCCGCTTCGGCAAAATGGCAGGACGAGGAACAGTAACAACAACAGGCGACAAGAACAAAGGGGCAGCTTCATCTCCACCATCAGAATGGCCAAAACTCGGCGGAGGAAGTGAAACACGCGTAATGGAGTGGGTTATAAGGGAGAGTGACGGAGCGGAGAACTATCCAACTCTCACTCGAACCAACTATGCAGATTAGGTGATTCTCATGAAGGTGCAGCTTCAAGCATAGGGCTTGTGAGAGGTGATCTAGGATGGTCAAGGTGATCAACGTGATGATTGGCGGGCAATGTTGGCACTTCTTCGAGAAGTCCCGTCGAAGTTGGTGCGTACCCTCGGAGTCAAGGCAACTAGTAAGGAGGCATGTGATACACTCAAGATCATGCGAGTAGGTGTCGAACGCGTTCGGGAGGCTAAGACACAAACTCGTCGGACGGAGTTTGAGAATCCCGCACTCAAGGATGGCGGGGGATTGGAGTCTTTTGGGATCCAACTCACAGCAAACGTCAATGATCTTGAGGTGTTAGGCGATCCGGTGGATGAGAACAAGGCAGTGCTCAAATTTCTTCGAAGTGTGCCACAAAGGTACAAACAGATGGCCATAGCGATAGAGTCGCTTGTGAATCTTAAAAACCTTGTCTATCGAAGAACTCATTGGTCGACTATTGGTAGTGGAAGAACGCGGAAAAATCGAGGACTCCACACCTGCAGTAGGAGGTTTACTTCTCACGGAGGAAGAATGGAAGTCTCGGAAGCGTGTTCATGAGCAAGGGCAAGGATCGTCCGGCGGCGGCGACAAGAACAAGGCTGGGACTAAATCAAAGTCACCAGTGGAGCATAAAGGAAAGTTATTATCTAGCAATGGTGGCAAAGGCGAATGAAAGAAGGGGGAATTGTCACTACTGTGGAATTCTAGGGCATTGGGTGAAGGAGTGTCGCACAGCAAAGTGTGATCAGGAGCAGCAAGAACAGGCGAATCTTACTCACACTGAGGCGGAGGTAGATGATGAACCAGCATTACTTATGGTGCATGTTGGGATGTTGGAACAAGATGTCAACGACACACCTTCGGTGGTGTACCTAAACGAGGAAAAGATAGTTCATGTGGCTGCAGCTGAAGGCGTATGGTATCTCGACACCGGCACCAGTAGTCACATGATGGGTGACAAGAAAGCATTCAGGACCCTCGATGAAACAGTGCATGGAACGGTGCAATTTGGTGACGGGTCGGTGGTAAATTTTTGCGGTAGGGGTACGGTGATGTTCCAATGTCTAACCGGCGACCATCGCATTCTTTCGGATGTATACTACATTCCAAGTCTGCGAAGCAATATCATATCTCTTGGCCAGCTTAATGAGAATGGGTGCAAGGTTGTGATTGAAGGTGGGATTCTCTGTATTCTCGAACGAGCTTGCAAGGTGTTAGCTCGAGTATCACGGGCGCACCACTATCTCTATAAGCTGAACCTGAACCTTGCAACACTGGTGAGTTTGTTGATGAAGAAGGACGACATCGCTTGGTTTTGGCATGCTCTTTTTGGGCATCTTCATTTTCGTGCATTGCACAATCTTTCGCATAAAGAGATGGTGTGGGGCATCCCTTACATCGAACATCTGGAGGAACTTTGCGATGGATGTGCAATTGGGAAGCAACATAGGATGGGATTTCCTCAAGCTTCTAAATTTTGTGAAAAGCGTGCCTTGGAGCTAGTTCACAACGATTTGTGTGGTCCGATCACTCTAACAACCACTGGTGGAAAGAGGTATTTCTTACTCATAGTCGATGATTTTAGTCTATTTATGTGGATTGAATTGCTCAGGACAAAATATGAAGCATTCTGGTGCTTCAAGAAAATCAAAGCAATGGCTGAAGCTGAACGTGAATGTAAATTGCTTACATTTCATTCCGATAACGATGGCGAGTTCAACTCTAATGAGTTTGTGGTGTTCTGCGAGCAAAATGGCATTAAGCATAACACTACAACACCTAACTCGCCTTAACAAAAATGGCATTGTAGAGAAGAAAAATCCAACGGTGGTTGAAATGGCTCGTTGTCTCATGAAATTGAGGGCTATGCCCGAAATATTTTGGGAAGAGGCAATGAAGACTGTTGTGTATCTTCTAAATTGTATACCCACATGGAGTCTTGATGGAATGACACCTTATGAATCTTGGTGCAAGAAGAAGTTGAGCGAGCACCATCTGAGAACCTTTGGATGCATCGCACATGTCAAGAAACTCGGACCAGGAATGCACAAGCTTGCTGATCGCTCAAAATTGGGGGTGTTCATAGGATACGAATATGGTACAAAGGTTTACCGAGTTTATGACCTATTAGAGAAGCTGTTGTACGTGGCAAGAGATGTTGTCTTTGAGGAAGGCCATGCCAGGAATTGGGAGAATTCAAGCTCAGAGACAACATCAGCACCAACCACGTTCAAAGTGGTGTAATCAACGGAGACTTTCACGGCAAAAATAGGTTCATCACAAACGTTTAAAAAAAAGAGCTGATCACGCCGGAAATTGAGCCGAAAACACCCGTTCCAGCTCAAACGCAAGTTCAGTGGGCTACGCCACCCACACATGATGAAAACCTGAGCTCTAACTCAGTACCTCGGCGATACTGGTGAATTGCTGACATTTATAATGCCACAAATAAGATCACTAACGTAGAAGAAGGAGGCCACTGTTTCTTTGCCGCAGAGCCGTCATCGAGCGTCAGAGAAGCACTCTTAGATGTGTCTTGGAAGAACGCTATGAGGGAGGAGATGAAATCGATTGTCGACAACAAGACATGGGAGTTTTCATCCCTTCTAGCCAACAAACATGCTATCTGGCTCAAATGGATTTTTAAAGTAAAAAAGGACCCTGCCGGCAACATTGTTAAACACAAGGAAAGGCTCGTCGCAAAGGGGTATGCGCATCGGCAGGGGGTGGACTTCGAGGAAGTGTTCGCTCAGGTGGAAAGAATGGAGATAGTATGATTGTTTCTTGCACTCGCAACACACAATAAGTGGCAGGTGCATCACATGAATGTAAAGTCAGCTTTCTTGAACGACGACCTTGCGGAGGATTTTTATGTTCAGCAACCATCCGATTTTGTCGACAAAGCAATGAGGGGAAGGTGTTGAAGCTACGTAAGGCTTTGTACGGCTTCGACAAGCTCCGTGTGCATAGAATCCAATCTAGATGCCTCACTCACTGCACTTGGGTTCACAAGATGCTAGCTCGAGTATGCCATTTATCAGAATGGTACTGCTCAAAATTTTCTGGTTGTGGGTGTTTATGTGGATGATTTAATTATTTCAGGGACAAGTAGGGGTGGGCGTCGGTTTGAGTTAATCGGTTTTCGGTTGACTTAATTCGGTTTATTTGGTTTTTTCCCTAAAAGATAAAAAACTAAAACCGACCCAAATAATACAAATAACCCGAATTATCCTAACCAAATTTAGAATTCGGTTTCGGTTTGAAATTGAATTCAAACTGAGTAACCGAATAATTTAAATGTTTGGCATTGTTTGTGGTTGTCCAGACCAAAAACCCATAAGCAGTTAAATTTTTAAACTGAAAAATAGTCACTTTAAGGCCCATTATTTTGATGCCATATTCTTAAATGGCCTCAATTTGGGCTTGCTAACCATTGAAGGGAAAGGTGGAGTGATTCAGTTAGGTTTTCAATTTTTTTGCCCACCCCTAGGGACAAGTGTTCAAGAAATCATCGAGTTCAAGACCTAAATGCAGCAGGTGTTTAAAATGAGTGATCTCGGTCTTCTTATTTATTACTTGGGGATTGAGGTGTGTCAAGGTGATGGTGAAATCGTGGTTTTCCAAGAAGCTTATGCGGCGAAGATTTTGGAGTTTGCAGATATGAGTAGTTGTAATCCATGTCATACTCCGATGGAGAATCGACTTCGTTTAAGCAAGAAGGATGGCAGCAGTGATGTGGATGCAACAAAGTATCAAAGTGTGATTGGCAGCCTCCGATATTTGGTTAATACGCGGCCAGATATTGTTCACGCAGCAGGTATTGCAAGCCGTTTTATGGAGGCACCAAGTTCACAACATTGGGCTGCAATCAAACAAATTCTCAAGTACATTCAAGGTACTTTGAATTATGGATGTTGTTATAAGTCAAGTTCAGGAAAAGTGGCATTAGTTGGCTACAGTGATAGTGATCTCGCCGGCGATATCGACGATAGAAAGAGCACCTCCGGAATAGCTTTCTTCGTTGGGAGCAACATCGTGACATGGACTTCGCAAAAGCAGAAGATTGTTGCATTTTCCTCTTAATAAGCTGAATATATTACAGTAGCAATTGCGGCTTGCCAATGTGTTTGGCTTGGAAGACTCATTGGAGATTTGATGGGGGCCGATGAAATGAGTTTCAAACTAAAGGTTGATAACAAGTCGATCGTTGCACTTATCAAGAATCCAGTGCATCATGAAAGAAGCAAACACATCGACACCAAATTCCATTTTATTCGAGAGTGCGTTGAGACCGGCAAAATGGAAGCCAAACATGTTGGAACTGATGGGAAACTTGTAGACATTCTAAAGAAGGCATTGGTTCAAAACAAGTTCATTATGATGAGCAAAAGCTTGGTGTAGTTTGAATCAATGGTGGAACGAGCATAAGGGGGTGATTTGTTAGTTTAAGCTCGTACTGCTATTTGCTGTAGCATTACTGCAGTGTGTTTTTTCCTTTTTTTTCTTTGTGTATTTTTGAGCAAATAAAGGTTGGTTTTTTTGACCAAATCTTTAGGAATTTTGTTGAATAGTGGCATGCAAATAGGAAGTAGAACATGGATGTTAATCAGTTGAATAGTGGCATGCAAATAGGAGGTAGAACATGGTCATGGGTCAAATTTTTTCTTTGTTTGGTGCTACAGTACCACAGTTCGGATGCAAAATGGTCATGAAATGCATCATCTAGTTTTCAATTTTTTTCTGGAAAATTTTTGAAGACGCATTCACAGAATACGTCTTCTCTGTTTTCTATTTCTTTTAAACCGAAATCAGGAAGTCGCATTTGGTGAATGCGGTTTTACCATTTTTATTTTTATTTTTTGAAAACCTGACAACACATTTGTTTAATGCATTTTCTGAACTTAGTATAAAGAAAGAAAAAGTGCACGGTTGCTCCATTTTCCTGCCTTTGTACTTGGTATTTCCGGGGTGTTTTCTTTGTTTGTCTTCCCATTTTCTCCCCGTTTTAGCGTCGGCCAGCAGCTGCTCTGTTCCCTCAGCCTCCAAGACGGATATTTCAGCTCCAAAATCTTGGGTAAATAGAGACATAATCGAGGTTTTCTAAAGGTCTAGATCTGCGATTTGTTTGTTGTAGTTTTGCACTTTTTTGTGTTGGAACTTATCTTCTTATCCTGCTACAGCTCCCATTTGGTCTGACATCCTTATTTCTGGACGAAACGGTGGTGTTGGTGTTGCGCCTGCACTGTACGGGCCATGCTTGAAGCTGCGTGTGGCCTTCACACGCCAATGGTCTTGTCGCGCATGAAAGAAACGCTTCACCGTCGACGGATATTTCAACTCGGCAGAGATTGCACGAATTGTTTTTTGGTATATTTTTTGCACAGTAATACATACAATGGGAAATGAAAAAATTTTAAGTGAAATTTGTGAAATACATTGTATTTATTGGATGAAATTTATTGTAATTTAAAAAATTTGTACGGTTAAATGAAAAAAAAAATCAGTAATATATTGTATGATATATTGTTGGGAAAGCTTTTTTTTTCTAAAAATGTATGCAAAATCTTATAGTGTTATTATTGTATATTATTTGAATTTGTTTGGAGTTAATATCATCCGAGTGTAAGAATTGTGTACTTTCAAATTGTTGTCGATGTTTGTAAAGTTATTATGAGAATTAATGAACTGATGTTGTCGAATGATAATATTTGTTGATGCCATTTGGATATAATTTTCAAATGTACTGATATTTTTATTGGTACCAGTGTAGGAAAATTTGGAGTGCGATATTGAGGAAGTTTCTACCGTTCTCAGCAGGAACACATGTTTTTCGTTGAAGGTATATTTTTGAAGGAGTTGTAATTTCAACATTTTGGATGAATTTTGGTTGATTTAATACAGAATATGTTTTCATGTTATGAATCTATGTCTTGTGAATGAGTTTTTACTAATTTTGATGATTAGCATGTGAAATTTTTTGTTGTGTTATGATGTTCATTATGCAGAATCATTGAATGATAATCTATGTTGTTGAATGATAATCTTCGGTTGCAGAGGTAATAATTTGTTGTATACTACTACTTTTCAGTTATACGATGATTTTGTTGTTGTACTTGTATAGAGGGGGTGTGATTAAGTATGATGTGAATGTGGATTTGTACTATGATCCTCCCGTAGTTGAGAAACATGTGACCTTAAAGTAGAGGTTAAGCCACTCTCAATTAGTCAAATTAATTGTGAAACGGCTTGGCATTCAATGTGAGGGGTTCCTTGTGAGAATCTTTTATCGTCGTCCTGAGATGATTGGTTTTTGTATATATTATTGATGTTATGATGTGGAAGATGACGAGTCGACGGTGGCCTTATTCGATGATGCTGAAAGAATGCCCCTGTTGTCAGCCTATCTTTACATTCAGTTGGAAAGGATATCGAACTCCTTTGAACGTCTGGGTGATGTTGGCTCGGGTATGTTCATGTCGTTGTTGAGCAATGTTCATAACTATACCTCAGCAACCTGTCCTCCCTTCCCAACACCTGAATATTGCCAAGGTTTTGGAGAATCTCATGTCATTGGTGGGTCGAGTCAACCTACAGTGTATATCCAGCTCAGCTGCTCTCAGTCATCCACAAGTGCTGGTTCTCATGGTGGTTACCATGAAGAATTCAATATCTTCGATGATGATTACGTCGGTGAAATTGGCGAGCATGGTTCCGGTGGTGGTAGCGGTGACCTTGTTGTAGGCCAGGTTGATGTTGATGAAGAGGAATTTGAAGGTGGGAAACTCAAAGCAAAAAGTGAAGATGATCATTCGTTATCAGCTAATTCGAATCCAGGTGATGATGATGATCATGTGGTGTACATGAACAATGTCCCCACCGCATTCCATGAAATGTGGAATCCTAATACCAGGGCATTCTTCAGGGATTACGGGGGTCCTGATGAGGCTAGGTATGACCCGACTGATTGTGGCAGAATACTTCCAAATAATGTTCTAGCGACATGCGAAGTTGATTTGGGTATGCAATTTTGGACTAAGCCGAAATTGGTAGAAGCAATATCTAGGTGGAGTTCGCAGATGAACAGGAAACACCGGGTTATGGAGAGAAAGTCGCGTACATGGTACGCAAAATGTAGGGAAGTTGTCGAAGGAAGTGGCAATTATTCGTGGATTGCCAGAGCTAGCATGAAGTCTTCCCACGGGATGTGAGAGATCACTAAATGGGCAAGCAGTCATTCTTGCATTGGTGCTGGCCGATTGGATGGTAACACTAATGTGACATCGTTGATGATCGCTCGCTCCATTCAATATTAGATTGAGACCAACCCCTCCTTCACGGTCAAAGATGTTATAGAGCATATGCTAAAGGAGTTAAAAGTGACCATTTCATACAAGAAGACATGGTACGGTCGACAGAAGGCTATTAATTTGGCCTTTGGAACTTGGGAGGAATCCTTCGAGAGATTGCCCACATTTATGGATGAACTGGTCAGAGCTAATCCATCCACAATTGTTGATTGGGCAGACGTACCTGATAGAGTTCATGGTCACGGGTGTAGGAAGTTCAAGTTTGTGTTTCGGGCATTTGGTCAGGTTATCGAAGCTTTTCGGGCCAGTGATCAGTGTGGATGGCATATTTCTGAAAGGGGCGTACAAGGCTACGATGCTAGTTGTTGTGCACGACGCGAATGATTATGTATTGCCTATCGCCTATGCAATAGTAGATGCTGAGAAAAATGAGAGCTAGCATTGGTTCATGCTCAAGTTGTGACACCATGTGGCAGGTAATGATTCTAAGTCCATATGTGTTATATCTAACCGTCAATCGGGGATCTTGAATGCAATGGCACACACGGATAGATGGATGGAGCCGGCAGGATACCATCATTTCTGTTTGAGGCATTTTCAGTCCAACTTCCTCAGTGCGTAAGGTGGAAATTTTAAAAATGCACATTTGAAGACCTTGGTGTTGCAGCTTGGTAGTGCTAGATAGGAACGAAAGTGGCGAGAGTACAAGGAATAGTTGAAGGAGATCGAACCCGCTGCATGGCAATGGTTGAAAGAACATGACATGAGTAAGTAGTGTCTCACTTTCGATGGAAACCGTCGGTGGGGTATTCTTACAACCAACATGTAGAGGAGCTACAACAATTGTTTGAGGCACTCAAGACATCTACCGATAATTGCTTGTATTAACGCAACTTTCGAAAGAACAGTCAAAATGTTTACTCAAAGGTTAACGGAGGTGACTAACTGGAGGTACACTTACATCACACAAATTTATCTACATATGCACTGACTCTAGAAGTAAACAATTCTAAATTATTGTTATTTTGCAGTTCTGTTTTGCCGAGTAGGATTTGGAAGAAGTTCGAGAAGAATGATAGTAGGAGGCAGGGACATGTTGTCAAAGTGTACAATCTTAATTTACAGATTTATAAGGTTGTGACAAGGACCTTCGACGGCAGTGTTGTCGAACGACACTATACTGTGAAATACTCGAAGAAACAGTGTAGCTGTCGAGAGTGGCAAATTTTCAGGCTGCCTTGTTCCCATGTCTTGGTTGTTTGCAGGAAAAGGTGTAATGATCCCAAAAACCTTTGTGATAAGGCATATCACACGACAACCTTCGTATCACAATACGGTGCAGGTTTCATGCTTGTCCGAGATCCTTCATTGTGGCAACCCGCGAACTGGAGGTTGGTCCCCGATATCGAACTGTTTCGCAATAGGAGACGTGACCAATTTGCGGAAAGAAGGATAAGGAATCAGATGGATGAAAGAGTGCCTGGTGATCGTAGAGGTGTCTGTGGGAGGCGTCCTGCATAGGGTATTGTTTGTAGTACTAAGTTCTTTAGAATGTTTATTTATGACATTTTCTGGAAATGCTTAGTTTTCAATGTTAGGGAGCTATGTATTTCATCACACTTGAGCATTTATGTTATATTAAATAACCTTTTTAATTTAAATCTTTAACTATTGTTGACCGCTAAATGTCTGATAAATCAGAGGGGGTGGATTGATATAAATTGTTTTTTTGTGAAATATTATTCTACCATTATGTGATATATGTTTCATAGAATGATGATCAGTCTTAAATTTTATTCAGGGATACACCGTGGATCATCCTGGACCAATCGATGAGGATTTTCTCTATCTACACATGGAGCATCGTGCACGGGCGATATACAACGGTGACTTGGAGGATACGGCCTTGCAGGTCAGACGTTGTGATGGGGCCTGTTGGGATGTTGAGATCCCGGAGGGTGTCATTCGTTATGTTCGTGCGGTGGGCTTCCAGGGCCTCCTTGATTCAGCGGCAATCCGTAATGACCATTTGCTTATCACAACGTTGGTTGAGCGCTGGAGACCTGAGACCCACACATTTCATCTTTTGGTGCGTAAGGAAATTGTCACATTGCAAGATGTGGGTGTGCTTTGGGGTCTACAGATAGATGGTATGCCCATCACGAGTTTTGACCGGAGAAGGTCGGCAGTTGAGTTGCAAACCATATGCACTGACTTCTTAGGGGCAACACCCCCATTGGATGCTATCAACGAGGGTCGTATAAAAGCCTCTTGGCTGGGTGACGTGCTGCACAACCCACTTCCTAATGATGCCACAAACATTGATTGTCAGCAGCGGGCGAGGGTATTCATCATACTCTTGGTTGGTGGAATGCTTATGTCTGACACTTTGGGGTATCTGATCCCCCTCCTGTACTTGTCGCCGATCATGGACTTAGATGCGACATATCAGTTTAGTTGGGGGAGAGCTATTCTGGCACACTTGTACAAGAGCTTATGTGACGCCGCAATTCCACATGCGAAATCCATATCCGGGCCAGTTGTCCTCCTACAGGTAACATTGTTATTTACACTTTTTAGTTTTTCACATTTTCATATTCAGCATTGACATTATATTTTCCTGCCTCTTATTCCCTGCTAGTTATGGGCGTGGGAGAGAATGCCGACCATTCGTCCCTCCAGATGACTTCCAATGACCAACAATATTAGTGTCGTTGGGTCCAGGTTTGGATTCAGTAACTGTAAACAAACTATCAACACCCTTTTCCTAACTAACGATAACTAATGTTATTCACTTTGTCTTGCGCAGGTGGAGAGCCTGGTATGATTTATCACGATCACTGATGCATGTGCTCAAAGTGTACCATGATCAGCTGACAGCTCTCCACGACAGTCAGGTATACGATAGTTTGGCTTCCATTATAACAGTGGCTTCAAAATTTATTGATTTTCAGATTAGTTATGACTTGTTCTTTTTTTCCAGTTCATTTGACAGCCATACTCTGAACATCTAGGAACAACTAGCTGTTTACTGTCAACCTCAATTGCTGGCACATGGTCGAGGGTAATCATGTTCACCGTGTACTCAGGCAGTTCGACTTCATCCAACCAGTACCTGTGCAGTTGGTGCCAAAGGAGGTCCAAAAAACTCTACATTCAAGAGACCGGCGAGGGAGGTTGAATGTGGATTGGAAAATTGTACTAACCACACATGTTCAGGCATGTAAGTAGTGAGCAGACTACGTAGCCCCGATCCTCAGAGTAGAAGATCCATATACACAGTATCGGGAATATATGGAATGGTACCTTAGTAGCATAGTGACGATGATTGACTGGTCAGGAAGGCGCCCAACGGTTACAGAGGGGTTTCACGGAGATGGGGCAACTTTGGAATATATGGTATTAATTAGTTTTGTCCAGTAACATTTAATTAATACACGAAATTTCTTCATTTCGTTGTATTTAACATGTTAATGTGATTTGTGCAGATGCAGGTTATGTCTGGGATGCGGCTCATGAACGAAATTAATTTGAATGCATGTCCCCCACCTTATGCAAACGTTATCAGGGACAACCTCGAAAATGCCATAGGTGCCCTAGCATATGCGCATAAGCCCTCCAGAGTGTGTTACTATCAACCACATGTGCACCCCAAGGGACCTCCCCCTAGTGTCAGGTACAATGAAATTAGAAGCCACCATCCAGCTTCTACTGGCAGACAAGGAGGTCGCCGACGGCCCCTACAAGACCTACTCCTGACATTGGTTTCTCTCAAGTCGGACCTTCACATGCTAGTCCAACCTACGACGGACCATCAGATGCTGGACCATCGCACTCCACCACTTCTCCGGTTCATTCTGGTGTATACCTTACTCCATCTAGTAGTCATGCACATTTGTCTCTTACTGCTCCGTTCCATACAGTTAGCGGTCCTCAAGTTCAACATCATTTCAATGATGAAACCGGAGACGATATGGAGGGGAATTCAACGTAGGGAATTCCGGATAAAGACTTAGCAGCGTCTACACATGTGCCTGTAAGAAGATGCACATCTCGCACCATACGGCCTCCGCCATATGGAACATGTGGAAAACTTTATGGAGGGCGTCATTAGTACAATCGAGATGCGTTCAACTAACATTGTATTACTAATACGTACATTTCTACCAAACCATATAGGAATTTATTCATATTTTGTAATTATTATCGTCTTCAAATTAAATAAACATTGAATATGACTACTATTCTATTTCTTACATTGAAAATAATAATTAACGAGCAACAGAGGACACGATCGCTATTTTATTTTTTAACCTACACATTCAAGAAAAATTCATAATATATTAAATACATTAATATTTATTACAAAAAAATATTTCTTAATATTTTAGGAACGTGTGGAGAATTCGTCCTATTTAATTTCATTTTAAAAAACAAGCAATAAACAAAAAATAAATTGTTTAAAAATAAATTTTAAACAAAATTTTTAAAAAATTTGGAATATAACATAAATTCAAAAATATTAAATTTAAAAAAGATGACGCATTCTCCAAATGCGTCCTCTTCATTTTTATTTAAATTTTTTGAAAAATAAAAATAAAATTACTCTTTATTTTTTATTATTTTTTTTGAAAAATAAGACATATTTTAAAAAAAAAAATTAAAATTAGAGGACGCATTTGGAGAATACATCCTCTTTATTTTTTATTTTTTTGAAAAATAAAACATATTTAAAAAATAAAAAAATAGAGGACTCATTTGGTGAATGCGTCCTCTTTATTTATTTTTATTTTTTAAAAATAATAATTGGAAAACAAATTTAATTTAATTTTTTTTAAATGCCCATGATGACGCATTCCACAAATGTGTCATTCCCCTTTATTTCCATATTTAATTAAGAACGCTACATAGCATCCAATATGGGTTATACTGCACCTTTCATAGAATGAACTCCTATTTATTTATCTCAAATATTTCTCTTCCCATTTGTTAGTAGGGTAATCATGTTTGGTTAATGTGAAGTTATTAATTTGTGTACTGAATGGTTATATTATAATATTTAATTATGAAATGTTTATGTTTGCAATACAATTTGATTTGTAGGATTTTGGTAAAACGGATAGAGTAGAACTCATCTAGAAGGACCTTAGAAATTATGCCAAGTGCATGCCACTGATAGAATCATTTATCGTGTTAGCGTTTGTACATGCTTCTAGGAATTGTGTGATGCGAGCTCGATTCCCCTGTAATGAATGTAGGAATGATGTATTTTTGGAGAGGAAGAAGTTGCAGGATCATTGGATAATGAGAGATTTTAAAACTAGGTATAGTTGTTGCATACGCCTGGGGAGATCCAGATGACTAGGTTTGAACTGGATGATACATATGTTGGTGAAGAATTAGATGGAAATGAGAAGTTTAATGAAATGGTGGATGATGTTGCTAGAAAATTTGTTGGCAAATCGGTGGTGGTACAAGCATTGCACAACAACAAAAAGACACCGTTGTACATGAGTTTGAAACATTTGGTTTTAAGTGTGACACCGTGAGTTATGAATTTGAAGACCAAATTTGGGTTGTCGAATAAAGAGATGACATAATATCTTGAATTGGTTAGGGAATTTCTTATGGAAGGTAATCTTATACCCGATTGTTTACATGCCGCAAATAAGATTTTCTGCCCATGGGGATGGAACTTGAAAATATCCATGCATTTCTGAACAATTATAAGCTTTATGAAGGGGAGGAGGATAAAGTTGAGATAGATGTAGATTATGCGAGGAGCCTAGGTACAAGTTGAAAAGGGGTGAGATTGATGTTGGTGCAAAAGTTCCTTTGAGTTTGAAGAAGAAAAGACTCGCTAAAGTGTTGCGGAATCTTCTTATCATTCCTAGGTTGAAAAAGTTGTTTGCATTAAAAAAATGCTAAATTATTACGTAGGCATGTTGAAAGATTAAAATCCAAGGACGATATAATTAGACATACATCGGATGACGAGCATTGAAAGAAACTAGATGAGTTGTACGCTGAGTTTGGCTATGAAATTCGAAATTTGAGGTTAGGCTTTTCCACTGATGGTATGAACCCGTTTGGTAATATAAGTAGCATGCATAGTTCTTGATCTGCTATGTTGGTCAATTATAATCTTCCATTGTGACTAATGATGAAACGAAAGTATGTGTTCTTGTATATATTTATTTCGGGGACAAAGCAACCGGGAAATGATATAGATTTGTATTTGGCACTTCTTGTGTAAGATTTTTTTAAGTTGTTCAATTGGGAGTCTACACTTATGATAGTAGTGTGGATGATTATTTCAACTTAAGAGCATTGTTGTTTTACACCAATGATTTCCAAGCATAGGGAAATTTGTTCGGGTACTTTGTAAAAGGTCACTTTGCGTGTTCGGTGTGTGAGAGTGAAATCTCTTTTTGTTAATTGAAGCACGGTTGCAAAACAATGTATCAGGGCCACCATAGTTTCCTTCAAGAGGGGCACCTCTCGTGTATGGCGAAAATATGGCTTGATCGGGAGGTGGAGGAAAGAGGCACTATCACAGGAAACTCCTATAGTACCAGGGACTAGCACATATTTTTCATGATTTTTAAAACCAATGACTAAATAGGGGGTGAAACGGTTTCACCGGTTCTAAAAAAAACTAGCACTCCTCTTGGCACCGGTTTTCAAAATTGGTTTTATTACAACACCGGTTATTTTCGGGCACCGATTGTAAAAAACCGGTGCTTTAACAACACCTCTTGTTTTTGGGCATCGATTCTCGAAAATCAGTGCCCGGAATTTTTTCAAATTAAAAAAAGTCACACTTCCACAGCTGCAGAGGGAAAAGAGATCCAAATTACATACGTTGGAAACTTTTAACCTACACAAGCGGTAATCAGAACCATGTAATAAAAATGAGATTTCACTACATATTCGCAACAAAACCTCACTAACAAAGCAATGCATTGCCCTAATCATAAAAACTTCAGTGCTTCCTAGGTAATTATCAATCTTCCCAAGGAAATACAGTTAACATGCTCGTCAGACAGAAGAGTCATTCTCTCAAGATGAAGAAAAGAGTAATGAACCAAAGTCTTCATCAAGGAGTTCCCTCAATCTCATTTCTTAATCATATATCTACAAAAAAATGGCCAAAAGAAAATGAATTTCGTCACAAAAATTCAACTTCATATCTTGGACAAGATCTATCAATGGCGTGGAACTATCTTTGAAATCCAACTTCCAAACAACAATCTGCCAAGACCAAACAAATTTGTATAGTCATGTAATTGTACACGAGATGAATGATGAGATGGGAAATACATGTTTCCTTAGATCATTTAACACCACTTTTTTTTTAATGTTTTTGTTGGTGGATAGTTAGATTATTAGGTGTTTTATATGCTTTTCATGTTTACCATATTTTACACCCTGTGATAGTTTGAATGTATGAGTGGGCTGTTCTGTGCTGATAGCCTGATACCGCTAGCTTCTTCACATGAAGAAAGGCGGCATCAGTGATAGGTCTGGTTAACAATTGAATGCCCGAGAAAAATTTACAGAGTCCAACTGCTTTGCAGACTCACCTTGTGAGAAAATATGATCCGTGGATTCAGGTTCCCTACTACACAACGGTCATAAATGGCAACCTAAACTCCATCTATTTACAATCATATTATCAGCGGAAACCAGACAGTGCCAGTACAGAGTTGTCTTGTATGGCCTTGAAATTGTACAAAACCTCAAATATATGTAATGTAGAATGAATAACTACAAACTTTCAAGAGAACAACAACTTGAACAGAAATCGTTTCTCGACACTCATCACAATCGCAGTCCTCTGCTCCCCACCCTAGCTCACATTCTTAGCATCAACGAACCGTGATATTCTAAACAGCCCAATAATCTCCTTCACTTCTTGGGCCCCACACTCTTCCACCGCTACCTTGCAAACTCCCCCGGGCTTCACAGTCCGCTCCATCTCCTCCACATACCGGGCCGGGAAGAGTGCCCGATCGAGGTATCCGCTGAACCCGAACTCGAACACATTGTCGAAAAACGGCAGGTTGTGGGGGTCGGCGCGGCTCAC
>JAULKM010000007.1:15433934-15443989 GCA_032355605.1 Rubia tinctorum
TTACAAAAACCAAAAGTATTTTGAGTTAATTACATGTAGGGTTATATGGTTGATTTATCGGGTTGAATAGTGTTCGGCTTGATTGTGGGCCGGGTTGAATCGTGTACAGGTTTAGATCGGATTGAGCGTGGTCGTGTCGGGTTTGGGTTCAAATTGATTCTAGTCGTGTCGGGTTTGGGTTGATATGTTTCAGGTCGGAATCGGGTTTCGGTCTGAATTCGGTCGTATCGGGTTCGTGTCGGGTCTATATTTCTCGGGTTATAATCAGGTTTCGAGTTGAGTTCGGTCATGTTGGCTTAGATTCGGGTTGAAATCTCTCAGGTTAAATTGGTTTTCGGGTTGAATCGGTTGTTTCGGTACGTGTCGAGTTTTCGGTTCGGATCAGAAACTGACAGCTCTAGTTCGCTTAGAGCAAGTTTAACAAACCAACATGAGTACCTATAAACCCTAGATATTGTAACAACCACCTTGAGCAAGCTACCAACATTTATTTTCTTGAAGCAAGATCAAGGGAGTTTCAAAAAACTAACCCACATCAGTTGCGGTACTAGTTTTGGCATGGTTGGATTTAGGAGGAGGAGAGGGAGAATCAACCACTCACAAAATCGGCTTACAATACAAATGAGGAAGGAGGTAGTTGTGTAGAATAGTTGTTGTGGAGGATTAATTTGCTTTTGCTTCGAAAAGTTCATCCTCCAAAATCGCTGAACTCCTGAGATGAATTGTACTCCTCCGTCCCATTCTTTTCTGCAGAGAGAAAAAGAGTTGATTTTTATTTGGGTGAGGGAAACATCTCAAATACCCTTCTTTAACCTCCTGTCTTCTTCAACCCGTCTAACACCGCCTCCTACCTTATTCAACCCACCTAGCACCGACTCCTGTCTTCTTCAACCCATCTAACACCACTAATCTTCGGCACCACCACCACTAATCATCGCCAAAAAACAGTGAAGGTTGAAGAGAACCATTTGTTGAAAGGAACCCAACACCAATAATTGCCTCCGCTTAATTGTCAATTTGTTGAAGAGAACCGTGGAAATTTAAGAAAATACACCACCACTTATCGCTACCAGAAGTCCTTAAAATCCGAATTTGGTTTCCACCGGGTTTGCCCCGTAAAAAACCTCGTCTAGGAGTGGCGCTTGTTCCCTAACTTCTCCAAACAACGTTTTCCCTTTTTACGTTACCGAGAATGATGACACTTGGGTTCAGAGCATTGAACCCTCCTTGCGACATGTTAACCCAAAAGTAGTTCTTCACTAAATATGAACATATTCTTATATGGGTTGGACCTGGAAGTAGCATCTCCTGCTTCGATCTTGTTTTCGGGCAATGTTCCATTTCTGAGGTAACTTATGATGTGCAACATCTAAGATTATTTCTATGACTACCTCCTCTTGAAACTTCGTCTTTAGAGTGTCTCTATTAACAATTGCTGCTTGGACTTGGTGTTAAGATCATATGAAGCAACCTTTCTCAGAGCATCATCCTTGTGGGTTAGTTCTCTTGGCACTTGTGTTAGGTATAGCTTTAAAACCCATTCAATATTGGCCTAACCATTTCCAAGTACCTTTGCAGGTTTCATTATCTCGTTTTGTACTCCCCTTGACTTCTTGAAACCCTATTTTTTAATCTATTTATATCTCAAGGTTTTGAGCTTCGAGTTTCTTGGCCAATCAACGTGCATCCCACTCATGTATCCCAAAATGTAACATGTTCCATACGATCAATGACAGCGCACAAGACTTTCATCCACATATCGATGGTAGTATTCCTCTTTGGTTTCACCAGGCTTTTGACGACTGGTGTACAACTCGACCATGGTTTTGGTGAACCTCTTATTTTAAAAAAATTAACTTAGAAAGGCCTTGCTAAAATCCTTGTAAGATCTCAACGTCCTAAGACCTAGTTTATTAAACCATTCATGGGCTTTTCCTCGAAAGTAACTCCCCACAAGCTTGCAAGTCACCCTTTCGTCAAAGTGTCGGGAATTAATCAGACTCAAGATGGTTTGGATAAATTCTCTGGGATCGGTATCACCATTGTAAATAGGAGCCCTCTGGTGGCCTTTTGTCATTGGGCCACAACGTAAGCATAATTTCAGGAGCAAATGGAAAGCTATAAGTTTGTCCGGATGGGCCTATCAGTGGATCTTGCTTCCTATTTATGGCATTATTGATATCAACATTCCCAGATGGCATAGTGGGAGGATTCATCGATGGGTAGGGTTAGGTTGAGTAGCCAAAGTAAGGTGGAAGACCCATCATCGAAAGGTGATGGTACTGTGGTTGTACGAGTTGTCCCATGGGATCATATGGGAAATACAGGTTAGATCCTGGCACTTCATATCTTTAGTGAGACACAATAGAGGCACTATCATAAGTGGCATCACTTGACTTGATTCAGAGGAATAAGGTATGGTGGATACACTAATGGGTAATGGGGTTGTATTCTAGCCCATGGATACCCTTGTTTGTATCCTCGGATGGGTTACCATCAATGGTGGGGTGGCTTGAAGTGATATGATATATGTGTTAGAACTAGGGCTCCTTAGGGACGGAGTTCACCTAGGCCACTGCCGCTAGGATGGCCGTCGATTGGTTCACCATCGAAAATGGGGTCGTGAATTGAAAACCTGCTACATGTTTTGATTAACTTCAACTTGTGAATAGGGCATTGGAACTTCTGGGACATTGAACACAAGACCGGATTGCACAGTTAAAAGTACTGCTCCGAATGCTGGAAAACGATTATACTGAATCCTTTGATGATAATCTTTAATATCTGAATCGCCTAAAACTTTGCTCATTTGTCCATCAATCCTTGGTTGGGGATCCAATAAAGGATTCTGCATAATTTTGCTTGTTGTCACGGATCCTGAACTTACTCCTGTTTGACGTGATGATCCCGTGCTACCGAGATTCAAGCCTTTAGCGGCCCTTGTGGTTGGTCTAGAGTTTTAACCCTGATTGGTCGAAGCACTAGCTGCCATTGTGCACATTGGTTGAGATCCAAGGTTAGCCATTGCTTTGTTACTAGGTATGTATCGTCCCTGGGAAGTTCTTTGTACGTTGATTGTACATCTTCACCAACGTTTGCACTTTGGTTCCTTAATCGCTCGCTTCTACGTAATGTATTATTGATAGAAACGAACATAAACCAAGAAATCAACTATCTAAATTAACGAGTCGCATTGGGCATGCTAATTGATACGTCTTGAGGCACAGTCGATGTTGTACCTCGATCCTCGATCACCGATCTACAAGAACAAACCCTCGGGAGATCCCAATGGGTAAACTCTCTGATATTTAAGTTAGTAAGAATGTGTGAAAGTATGTAACTAGTCGTGAATAAATACGATGTTGAACATACTTTTTATTTATAGGGAAGATATTTTGCGAGATCTCCGAAATTATCTAGGGTTAGATTCTATTTCCTTGGGATGTTGGCATCAGTAGCAGTGTTCGAGTATAGCTAGAACCCTGATCATAGTTTCCATGTTGGAACACATGTCAAATATACTCATCATGTGGGCCTCATCAATATTATGGTGGTCAATGACAGACTAAGCCATATCTCAAATGAGGTCTTGGCTTTATTTGAATTAACAAAAGAAACTAAAATAACACCACCATAATCTAAAATGTAGAGACCTCCCTCACTGTGTCCTCGACTCACGAGCTCCTTGGTAACCTTGTTCTGAATAGTGAAACAAGTGTCATCAAAACAAACAACTACATTTAGATCCCTTGTTAACTTAGCAATAGACAATAAATTCTTGGTAATATTTGGAACAACCAAGACATGAGATAAAGTGAGGGAATCAGAAATCCGAGAATTGCCAACATGGGAAATATGTAAAGAAGAACCATTGCCAAAATAAACACGACGATTACAGTTATAAGGAGCGACGCTGTCCAAGTTCGAATCTGAAGCAGTCATCTGATTGGTAGCACCAGAATCCATGTACCAAGGAGTGACATTCAGTTGCTGATAATGTGGTTGAGCTGTGTCCACGGAGTTTGCAACATCATCGCGAGCAACATGTGATAGTTTGTTATAAAATTCAGCAAGATGATAGGGACGATGACACCACTGGAAAACATAAGTGGGTCGACAACCTTGTGGAGGAACGCCACTGCCGGCCGATGACTGGTTGCGATCGCCGCCCCTTCCACGGCCGCCCCTCCCTCACTCAAAACCGCGACCTCCCCTGCAGTAGTTAAACTGACCGGATCCTTGTTGAGAAGCTAGAAAGGCAGAGGGTGCCGGTCCAGAGGTAGATGAGCGAGCTTTGAATGAAAATTATAAAGCCTCAGTATCAGCAACAATGATATACAAAGAAGTTAAACGGTCTTTCACCATTTGAGCAGAAGAAAACTAGGAAAGCTTATCATTCAAGCCACGAAAAAATACATCACCAATATTCTCATCATTAAGAGGATGACCAAGAACGCACAATTCATCAAGAATATCTTTAAAACAAGCATAATATTCCTAAACAGATGGATCTTCTTGACGAACTCTATATAAAGGATCACAGAGATGAAGTCGACAAGCACGAGAATTATTCTGATATTCAGTGGCTAAAGCATCTCATATCTGAGCAACAGTGATCACACTGTCAACTGCTGACATTGCCGAAGGATTCAGGGATGAAAAATGAGCGGCTTGGACTAGCTGATTTGTCTTAATCCAAGCATCATGAGCAGCAGCACCCTCAGAGGCCTTGTCATCGGATTCCTTGGAGGACGAGCTCGCAGGTGCTACAAGGTACTTAATCAAACTATCAACATAGCTAATTAATTTGACAGTTTGTAAAACAGAGGTGATCTGAGTACGCCAGTGAGAGTAGTTGGAACCATCAAGCTTGATGGTGATGCAGTTGATCAACGATGGAAGCGTAATGGTCGTCGTCGGGAACAGATCCAAACACAATAGAGAAATTAAATCGCATCAAACACACAGCAAGCTTGTGAATGACAGTGGACTACTGATTTAACTGTTGTGCAAGGATGAAGTAGCAGCAACGGCAGGAAGGCAGCGGATGCACAACGCGTGAGCTGATTGGCGACGACGCGTGGATCAATAGCGGCAGCGCATGTGAGAGCGTGAAGAGGCAAAAAAAAAATTGATCGACGATTTAGGCGTGTAGGGGCTGCAGGCGGCTGAATTCGGCGGAGGAAGGCGGGTGGGCACGGCCTGTGATCGGAAAAAGCAGGTAGAAAATATGAAATTTTTTACCCAAATAATATTAGAGAGACCTGACTGATACCATGATAGAATGTAAAAACCCACAAATAATTGTGGTTGTGTGTATTCATATATATAATGGAGTGAGTCTCTTGAAAGATGGTCTTTCCAAAAGTTATGGAAAGATTAAGGTTTAAAATGTAAACTAGAAGAAATGAAGATAAAATTTTTGGGTTGCATAAACCGGGTTATAAAAATTTTAACTACTACACGTTGCATAATAAAACTTTAATATTGCAACAAAGACCTTTTAACTTTTATTATTCTAACTAAACTCCGTCTTTCCATAAGTTTATGGAAAGACCGTCTTTCCCAAGACGTTGTCTATATAATGAGTACAAATGGTACACAATGTAGAATCATAAATGAAAAAAGATATATAAAACTAATCAGAAGGGAATTCCTTCATCTAATATTCTATTAAGTATCATCAAATATTAAACCGAATATTCAATGTAAATTTCATCACGAACCCATTATTTTCAAACCTAATTTCTGCAATGCAATTCTTGAAAGGAAAAGTAATTAGCATCAGTCAAAATCAAGAAAATTAAAACCATCGGCACTCGTAAGCATATACATCACGTACAACGACTATTTCTTAGACGACCTTCTTCCTCTCGTGACGCCGGATACGGAAATTCGGGAATTGTAGAAGAAAATAACACTTAATGCCCCATGTTACTCACGGAACTCGGAAAGTAATATTTTTTAATGGTTTCCAATTTGAAAGAATCGCTTCATGGTTAGTCTGATCGATCAACCATCCATTTTTTCCGCAACGGAAAAATGTGCGTGGTTCACTTACTTCAATACTTTCTGCGTTCTTGAATAATTGGTAAACTACACTTATAAAGCAGAAAAGTAAAATACGGCGAATAATTTGAAGGAAAATAATGTAAAATGCGCTACTGAAGGAAAGAAAATTAAATCGTAATTTTTAGTTTATGCAACCTTTTCTCCCTTTTTCTGATATTTTAAATCGTGTATTAAGAGAGTGTCTTCAGTGAAATCGCCTAACAATTAAACCATATATGATAAATTTTATTTTTTAAATTTTTTTAATAAAGTCAAATTATAGTCATATATTTTTCAAAATACATTTTAATTTTTTTTTTTCAAAATTAGGACAATTTATTGCAAAAATAAAAAAATATTAAAACAATGTCTTGTTTTAGATGCACTGACTGATCGTTAAATGGGGTCATTTCATGAATGATATAACTAATGTGGTGATTTGGTCTTTGTTTTTAATTCTTTCAATGAGGTTCTTATAACTTTGATTTTTTTTTAAAAATATATATATCGCAATGTATAAATAATTATGATTTCACCATAAAAATTGTTGAAATGAGATTTTTTATGAATGGTCTAACCTTTAATCGGTTTAATAGGAAATTTTCTCAAATATCAAATCATCTTATTACTTATATTAGTTAAAAAACAATTTTATATAATGGTTAAGCGATCTAAAGTAGAACAGTGTATGAAATTTAAGTTAGATGTACAGATTATTTAAGAACAGAGGAAGTGTTAGAAAAATGACAAGAGGATATGAATGATAATAAAAAGAATACACGTGTTTGAATTAAATTATGTTCATTATACTTCAACAGGCTTGCACAAAATACTACTCCCTCCGTCCCAGTTCAATCTGCACACTTTTTGGTCAACTTTCTCGTACCATGTTTGACCAACGATAACTTTATTTATGTATAATAATGGTGCATTAAAATTTGATGTTTAGAAAATACATCATGCATGGAATCCAATGATATCTCACACAATGATATTTGTATCTATATACTGGTTAAAATTTATGGTCAAATGTGTTTTGAGAAAGTTGACCAAAAAGTATGCGGCTTGAACTGGGACAGAGGGAGTACAAAGGAAGTGAGAAAACCATATAATCACCTCTCCAATACAATTGGAGAATAATAAATTTTGAGGCATTTCTTCTTTACAAAATAAAGCATGATTGCAATGTGAACTTACAAAAAATCTTTCCATGTAACACAAAGTACAACGAAGACATTGGAAATGTGGTTAATCGTCATTTTGTGAATGGAGAAATTCATCCTTCAACGCACAAATACTGACATCATAGATGCAAGTTACTAACAATGTGCACCAACAATCCACTTCGATCAAATATTTTATTTCTTAAGCAATGGCCTGCACTTTTACTTTCGCAGTGCTTCCCGATGGATTCCTCCACATACCATCCAAACAAACTGAACAACGTGGCCGATAGGTGGTGCACAGCGTGGGATGAGGCTTACACCTAAATTTGCACTTGAATATGTTGGTGGTTTTCATGACACATTTGTTCTAGTTCAATTCATTTTTTTCTCAATTCAAATTTTTTCAACAGATACTAAGATTTTCATGGATAATGAAAAAATAGTCTGACTTTTAACATAATGTCAAATTATAACTTCAATTTTTTCCCTGAAAATCAAATGGGATAACAACAATACATCCAAATAACACATTTTAAAATTACATGTCTAGCACTGGTTCAATATACAAAACGGGTTCTTAAAAACCATTGGTAACTTCGTCGAACACTTGCACTTCTCCAACCTGCTCAAATGAATTGGTGCAAACTACTTTCAACATGACACTGTTCAATAGCACCAATTTGGGATACAAGAACCGATTATTAGCACCAGTTAAAAATTTTGGGTCCCATATTAAAAACTGGTTTAATAGGAACACCGGTTCTTGCAGGGGCGGAGGCACATGGGGGCTGGAGGGGGCTCCAGCCCCCGCCGAGCTGGAAATTATGAAAAATATACAGGATCAAAATTTAAAATAAAAATTATCAACTCCCTATGATATCGGAAAATATTTTAAAAATATTTTTCGACCTCCGCCACATTTTTATCCTGCCTCCGCCACTGAGTTCTTGAGTTCAAATCGGTGTTCATAGTGAAAACTGCCATTAGTCCTAGAACCGCAATGTCAAACTGGTGCACAATATTATGTAGCACCGGTTTTCTTATCAAGTGCTGAAAAAGGGTTGAACTAGCACCCTCATACATAGGCACCGATTTTAAGGGGTCCCAACACCGATTATTTAAAATCGGTGCCTATGAAGGTCTTCCAGTAGTAAGGGCTAGCGCGTACTGGAAAAGGCAATTAACTCTGATGATTAGCGTCCGGAACGCTTTGTTTAACGGCGATCCACTAAATTAGATTTGCATGTTAAGGGAAGACGGCAAACTGTACGGCATTGATTTGTTCAATCCTTGTTATGAATATACGTGAATTGCTGATACAACATCATATTTCAGTACCCTTTTTTTAAAAAAAAAATTAAGGGAAAGAAATTTCGTAGCTCATTCGCTAGCTAGCAATGAGAAATTTAGCCGTCCAAACTTTGTTGTACCGGAATCTTCTATGGAATTTTCGCTATTAATCGATTATGGACATATTCCACTGCTGAGAAATGATATCTCCCCTTAAAAAAATTAACTGAATAAAAACGAAATTATACAGTTAGTAGATTAGAATTAACTGCAATCTGTTATCGAAATTTTTTATGTGGCAATAGCAGTGAAATGTGTTAAAAGGTAAGTTTGAAAATAGCACAACACTTTTCAAAGCCAAAGGATAGTGAGTGGATAAGAATTAACTATAATTTGTTAATGAAAAAAATAAAGTGTGAAAATAATAGTGAGATATCTAAAAGAGGAAAGTCTGAAAATAATGCAACTCTAGCTATAAGCAACTATATATAGAACTTGAACGTCCAAACTCACAACACATAATCACTTTTAGCACATCCAAATTAACATTCCTAAATGGAGAACTTGGCAGAAAAAATCAACGACATTCATCTCCATAAAAATGGAGTAACTTCAGAAGAAAGAAAAGCGCAGCACTTTTCACACGCAGTTCAGCTTGTAACCTCGGTATCATTACCGATGGTTCTCTACGCCGCCATGAGACTCAAGGTGTTCGAAATCATTGCCAAATCCGGCAAAGGAAAAACGTTGTCGGCGGCGCAGATTGTTTCCCAACTCCCGACAACAAACCCTGATGCAGCTTCCCTGCTAGACAGGATGCTTCTCTTGCTCAGTACCCACTCTGTGCTCACCTGCGACGTTCTCGAGACACCGGAAGGGCCTCAGCGAGTGTACGGGCTGGCGGCGGTCGGGGAGTTCTTCGTGCCGGACGAGGAAGGTACCTCGGTCGGGCATATGGTGGAATTGGTTCAAGACAAGGTCCTCATTGGCAGTTGGTGAGTTTGAGTTCGTTCATTTATATGTTGTTGTTCATCAGCAGTGTGATTTTTTATTAAGGTTGGTTATCCGTACTGCAAAAATTGAATTTGAAAACAGGTACGAGTTGGAAAATGCCATTCTAGAAGGCGGATCTCCGCCTTTCAACAGAGTGCACGGCGTGGACATATACGAGTACGCCGGCGGCCATCCCAGTCTGATCAACGTCATCATCAAAGGAGTCGACGGTCTAACCGCCGTCATCATCAAGCAACTTCTGGTGGAATACAAGGGCTTCGACGGACTTCAAACACTCGTCGACGTTGGTGGAGGCTCAGGAACAGTCCTCCACCATATTACATCCAAATATCCTTCCATCAGAGGCATCAATTTCGACTTGCCCCATGTTGTTCACCATGCGCCTCCGTTTCATGGTACTTGTTAAATATTGCATGTTAAAATGGAACCGAGTACTCCCTCTGTCCCAGCTCAAATAGCACACTTACTATTTGACACTATTCTCTATCAAATTTTGACCGCATATTTGAGTAAATATATAAACAATAATAATAT
>JAULKM010000007.1:15452124-15479888 GCA_032355605.1 Rubia tinctorum
AAAAGAGGTGGTGGTAGACTATGTTCCAACATGCGAACAATTTGCTGATATATTTACTAAACCACTGGATGCCTCAAATTTTGAGTTTCTTAGGCAACACCTTGGTGTGTGTCGAATATGAGGTATGTTTGAAACTCCATTGTGCATTATGTATATTTTTTGGTTATTTTTTTATTTATTTTCGAAAAATCAGAAGAAAAAAATTGGAAAAAGGAAAAAAATTGGCGGATGAAGAAGGAAGTGGTTGAAGAGTATGTTGGAGAAGGAAAGGTAATTATTACCTTGGTAAGGTAAAAATGTGATGGCACGGTTAGAGAGAAAAAAAGGGAGGAGTTTTGGTTCTTGATTTAAATTCTATTAGCCCTCCATATTCCCTCTTTTACGCACTCTCTCCCACTAATGCTAAAACTCTACAAATCTTGAAAAACTTCCCTTGCCGAGTTATCCTAGAACTCAATCACCATACCACAAAAGCTCTCAGTCAATAACTTGCAACAATGTTTGGAATCCAGAAGCCTATTTTCCGCACCCTTGGAGAAACAGTGTAGTCAAAAGATGGATCAACTTCTGCCAAAGGAGATCGTTCAAATGCTGAAAATCAGAAGTTTCAAAAGGTAGCACTTACAAACTCTACTGAAGTGGTGTGGAAAGACAGTTTTTAATTCCCTGGAAGATTTTACTAAGTGGATTAAAGCAAATAGGGTTCCTGTTGACTTGAGGGAATTAGAGAACTTAAAAGTTGAATTTCTGGATGTAAAAATGGATGAGATTTTATCGGGTGATATAGGTGATATGTATTATATAGAATGTTTTGACGTGAAACTGCTTAGAGGCCAATATAAGAAGTACCGATTCAGATATATATTTAACGTGTATTGCTACATTCCGAAAAGAATCTATGAGAAGATTAAGGAGATCACCGATGAAGAGACTGTGGGAATAAAGGTTGTTAAGTTCACTGACCAAATGAAGATGGTCAAATTTGATTCTGAAAATGCAAGGAGAATAAAGGAGTTTAGGGCTCTCAAACCCCAGTAATTATGATCACGGACAGTGATGATGATAGTACTGAGGAAGGGTATGTTCCAACATACCAGTCTACAGAAAAATGGATATTGATAAATCCGATTTAGGTTCTGCTAGAGAAGGAGCAGAGGATGCTGATTTTGTGTTGCATGTTGATGACTCTGAAGGACAGGAGAAAGGGGGAGATAACCCCACTGTTGAAGGTGCAAAAGAAGATGGTTCATCGCATGTTCCAACACAGTCCCAGTGTGTTGGAACACAGTCCCCTGTGAAGCAGCACACTGAGCAGGTGTCTGATCTTGATTATTCCAGCAATGAGTTTCTGGATGAATACATCCAGATAGTGAAGGGAAAGAGGAATATTGATGAAGTCGAAGCTTCGGTACCCTCCAATAAGACCAAAGAGCTGAACCCTCTCCAAGGAAGAAAAAACTAGAAAATTTTTGCCTCATCCACCTGTAAGTTCAGCTCTTTCAGAGACTTGCTATAATGTGAACTGTGAGGATATGGACAAAAATTTTGCTCAGAGAAAGTTTATTGCTGAGAGGTCTGTGGATTTAATAACTTATAAACTGAGTGGTTTCTCGGAGTTCCTAGAGATGACTGGGCTGAGGAAAACTGCCACTAGGTTTCAGGATTATAATAGGCAGTTGGTCTGTGAAGTTTACTCTAATATAATGGCTGAAATTTTAGATGCAGATTCACCCTGGTATAATAGGGTGTATGTTCGAGGGAAGATTGTAAACTTCTCACCGGAAAGAATAAACAGGATGTTGGCACTGAAGACTCCTGATTTTGAAGGAGTTTTTGATGAAGATATGGAAGTATCTGATGATCAAATGCTGATGGAGATTTCTGGAGGTGTGAAGACAGCTTGGGCGGCAACAGGGTACTCTCAGGCATCTTGCCTGACTTCGAGGTTTTTTGAACTTTATTAAATTGTTGTCCACTGACGGATGCCATCTACTAATACAACAGCCTTGACAAGAGAAATGGCAAAACTGCTATACTGTGTTGGAACACACCAACCAGTAAACTTGGGTCTTCTAATTCAACATGCTATTGTTCGCCAAGCAGTCTCCTCGAAGGCTAAGCAAGCTCTTATTTACCCTTGTCTTATCTCTGCACTTGTCAGGAGTGAGAGAGTCAAGGCTAAAACTAGTGATGATATTATCGAGATAGAGCCATTAAAGTCGAACAAAAAGACATTTGGGTTGAGACAAGTCAAGGATTTTCCTTGGGTGCCACAGTCTGCTGATTCCAACTCTGTTCCAGATGACAAGAAGACAAATTTGAATGCTCTGAATGCAAGGATTGGAGCTATTTCTATTCAACTGGCAGCTCTGGAAGTTGAGAAGCAAAGATTGGAAGCTGAGAAGGCTCGGCTAGAGGTTTAGATTGCTGAACCTGGACAAATGATTTTAAACTGAAGGACTATGTTCCAACATAGTCAGCGTTATGTTCAGGGGGAGAAATTTTTTCCATTTTTTGGCATGTTTACTTGGCCCCAAAGGGGGAGAATGGTATTTTGGATATTATTTCTTTTTGGATAATTATTTTGGTTTTTGGTATTCTGAATTTTTTGGACTTCTGGAATTCTAAGATTTGGTTATAAATTCAGAATTGGTATGTCCATTTGTGTTCCAACATCTGGTAATATTATGTGGAAGATTTCTTCTTTTGGTTTTTCTTAGTCCAAAATGGTTGGGTCCACAAAATGTCAAAGGAGGAGATTGTAAAGTCATATGTGATCTCATGGATTAATTGATAGGCAATTTGTGAACTTATGTTAAAGAAGAAAACTTACCATGTTGGAATATATTGTCGAAAGCATAATTGCGGAATGAATATTGCGGCGGATTTTGGTTTATGGAAATTGGTGATTTAGCAATATTTGTTCTAGGCATATGGAAGCATTATGATTTTATGGAAAATTCCTATATTTATGGAATTAGAATTGAATGAATATTATGGGATAGTTAAGATAAGGAAAATCCTTTTATTTATGTGATTTAGATATGCTAAGGAATTGGAATATTATGGAGATAATTATGGAGCTATTCTGATATGCAATTGACTATAAATGGAGGACATTATAAGACCGCAAAAGCGTGAATTGAATCGAGTAAATCTGCATTCATATTTCGTATCTATCGAGAAGCTTTGCAAGAGTCAGAACTACTGTGTTCTAACATACCCGACTCGTGTGCTAAAAGTTCAGAACGTATGCCTTAATTCCTCGGGAGGAGGAGATCCAGCGTCGACGAGTTTCGAGGTCATAGGGGGAGTCAGACCAAGGCGGATCGGTAGCAAGGGGAGCTTGCAAAATCCACACGTTTAGAATTAGAAAAGATAAGTATAGTAGTATGGTGTACTTTGTACTATATCTTTCTTATTAGTAGATTTATTCTGAATTGGGTCAGGCCCCGCAGATGTAGGTGGATTTCACCGAACTGCGTAACCAAGTTTTGTGTCTCGTGCATTATTTACTTTACATACTTGGTTAAGTTAGACTGTGTTGGAACATAGGATTATTAGTTAAGCCAAAACGGTAAAACCAGTTTTCAAAAGGAACGCTGGATTTTGGAGTCTTTTACAAGAGGAGTTTGGATGTGAATTTTCTAGGATATACAGATAGTGATTATGGGCGAGATGTGAATGATAAGAAGAGTACTTCAGGTTGCATTTTTCTACTGAATGGAGCAGCAATTTGTTGGAGTTCAAGAAAGGAGGAGGTTGTCACTTTGTCATCTACAAAAGCTGAATATATTGCTTCCACGACATGTGCTTGTCACTAAGTCTGGTATAAGGGAGTTTTGAAAGAATTGGGCGTGGAAGATTGTGAGTGCATCAACATCAAGTGTGATAATACTTCATCAATCAAGTTATCCTACAATCTAGTCATGCATAGGAGGATAAAGCACATTGACATCAGGTATCATTATCAGCCTAATTTATCAAATGAGGGGATTGGGAAGTTAGAGTTCTATGGAACAATGATCAAGTGGCAGATATAATGACCAAGCCAATCAAGTTGGATCAGTTTGTGAAGCTCATACATCTTCTTGGTATTCAACCACTTGAGTAAACTGAAGCTATCAAGCATAGTTCAGTTACGGGGAGGAATTTATTGGATTTTATTTTGATTTAGTCTCCAGTAATTGCTAGAGATTAGGACTCAATAAGCTAGTTTGTAGGAGCTGATATTTTCAAGGTTTTTAGGAATTGTTCCTTTTATTTCTCTGTCTAGTTGCTTTGCTTTGTAAGGCTTTATAAGACATGTTTTCTTCTTGATTGAATAAGATCAGCACTGCAATTTCCTTTATTTGTGATCTTCATGAAACATGCCAAGAGAACTTGGATGTCTTTGATTTCTTCATAATTACGAAGTGGCTTGAACATATTAGTCACTATATTTGATGGATTTCCTTCTTTGCGATTGAGTTGAATCCAAAGCTACAGGTTCTCAAGTCACAACTCACAAGCTAAGTTCAAACGTGTGGCATATAAATGTGCATTTTGTGATTTTCATTACTTAGTGTATTTGTTAAGAAAGACTGTGATATTGTTTCAAGTATATGCACACAATTATGATATGTGTTATGTGTGACTATGATATTATTTCAAGTATGATTTTGCTGATAGTTTCCATGTCATCTTTATAAAATAACAGCACTAACTATTATGATATGTGTATGATATTTCAAGTATGATTTTTCTGATGGTTTCCATGTCATCTTCGTAAAATAACAACACTAACAATTATGATATGTGTGACTATGATATTTTTTTCAAGTATGATTTTGCTGATGGTTTCCATGTCATCTTCACCAATATGACCGTTAGCAGCTCAGCAGTAGCTCATCAAGGTGTGCTATAACCTTTAGAATGATCCAACTTTTAAAATCCGAGTGGCAAGTTGTTGCAACAGAATTTGGTCGAGGAAGAACACTATATTGGCAAGTAGAATAAAAGGCTAAGCTAGGCACCAGAATTGCATCATTGAATTTATTATCATCTCTGATGTATTTTTCCTATTTTTCTTCTTCTTTTACACGGTATTCTCCATTCACCTTTTCATTTCTGCCTTTCTTCTCAATAAATACCATATTTTCCCCCTAAATCCTTGTTGTTTATAACAATTGGTATCAGAGCAACTTGAATCCTTGGAAAATCATGGCTGACAACACCAGATTCAGGACTTTGGGAGAGCTCGTGAAGGATCAAGAAAATCAGATGAAGGAATTCTCACTGGAAGTTAAGAGCCAATTGGAATCGAACAATAAACAGTTGTGTGTGGCAATGAAGGTGAAATTTGCTGCAATTAAATTGGAGATTGAAGTTCGCTTGGGAGCACAACTGAAGAAGAGGCTGGATACAGTAATAGAAGTGAAGTTCCAAGAAATGGAGGATCGGATGTTCACAATGCTACAAAAGAATCTCAGAATGGGAAAATCTGTGTTCGTTGAAGAATATGAAGAAATGGCATCTATTCCACTATCAAACAAGGAAAATTCTCGAAAGGAGAATGAAAATGATCCAAATCAAAAACTGAACTACTCAGAAATCCAAAGAAAATTCAATTTTCAAAGAAATGTGGCTAACAACCATAGATAAGATGACCTACAAACAGGAGCAAATGACCTAGTTCCAAAGAGAACGTTCGTGCATTAGCATAAGATTGAGCTGAAAATGTTCTCAGGTAAGAAATCGAAAGAATGGCTGAGAAGATGTGAGAGTTTTTTTGCATATTTCCATATAGCAGATGCATTCAAGGTGGAGATAGTAGAAATATATTTGGAAGGCAAGGCCGAGATCTTGTTTCAAAGTGAAAAGGGAACAAAAGAGTATTGATTCTAGAATGAATTTACTGACACAGTGCTTAAAATATTCTCAGAACTAGGTGCTAAGGATGAGGTGGAGGAATTCAACAAGCTGTTTCAGAAAGGATCTGTGAGATCTTATCAGGAGCAATTTGAAGAGCTGAAAACTCTCATGATTGGTAAGAATCCTCCACTCAGTGAATCTTACTTTATTTCGAGTTTTCCTAACAGATTAAAACAAGAGTTGAAACCAATGCTGAAAATCATGAAACCTAATAGTCTACAATTAATTATTTAGATTCATATTCTTTAGGATAAGTACTTAAAGCTCCCTCAAAAGAGGGGTAGAAACTTGTCTAATAGAGTACTGTGAATGCTGTTCAGTCTAGGCCTAATGCAGACAAAGGTGTGTGAAAAGAATTTGTAGCTAATATGAATCCTAGAACTGATAAGAGGCTTGATATATGGGATTTAGAAAAATTACACCTCAAGAAATTCAATACAGTAGAGAGAATAGTTTTTGTTTTGAATGTGGAGAGAGATTTGGCCCAAGGCATTCCTGTAAGTTCAAACAGGTGAATAGAATGGAAATTCAGGATCCGGTTGAGGATGATATTATTTATGTGATGGAAATAGAGCTAGAAGAGGAATATCATACTGAGACTGATCAGTTTATGGTTAAGGCAATTGGTGGACCAAAGGTTAACTCTATATTAGTGTTTGGGAAGCTACAAGATAAGAAGATTAGCATTCTGATGGATACTGGTAGCAATGAGAGTTTTATAGATCCCAAAACCGTGGAGGAATTGAGGCTGAATTAACTAAGAAGCAAACCATTTGTCATGACTTTTGAAGATGGTTGTCAGAATAGTGGCTCCACTTTTTATCCAAAAGTTGTCTGGAAGATTGACAATCATCTCTTTTCTTATGATCTGAGGGTATTACCATTGGGAAAACTGGACATCATACTCGGTGTGGATTGGATGAGGCTATTTATCCCCGTAATATTTTATTTCCATGGCCACAATATTACTTTCTCCAGTGAAGGTGAGTATTGGAGTATTCAGGGGACTGATAAGAATGTTAATTTGAGGCTGATCAAAGGGTTAGAAGCTCAAAAGATAACTATGTTTAAGAAGAGAAAGAGGTATCACTCTATCATGAAGATAAATGCAACAGATCAGGCTGAACCAAATGAGCAGCTAGACCAAATGGCACCATATGCTAAACCCGAGTCACCTGCTGAAATCAGGGAACTTATTGAGAGGTATGAAGATGTTTTTTATTTACCTAAAACTTTACCTCCAATAAGAAATATTGACCATAAGATTATGTTAGCCAAATGCACAACCATTATAAATCAGACCCTTTAGGCAGCCATATGCTTAAAAGGTATAGATAAAGAGACAAGTGGATGAGACGCTGAAAGGCAAGATTATTGAGGAGAGCAAAAACCCTTTCTCTTGATTAGTTATTCTAGTTTAAAAGAAGGATAATTCTAGGAGGGTATTTATAGATTATAGGAAACTTAATGAGATCACTATAAAAGACAAATTTCCAATTCCAATTATCAATGAGCTTCTTGATGAATCGCATAGTTCAGTTTATTTTATAAAGTTGGATCTGAGAGCAGGTTACCATGAAATACGAGTTAGAGATGAGGATGTTACCGAAATGGCATTTCAAACACACACGAAGCACTATGAGTTTTTAGTCATGCCATTTGGGCTAACAAATACCCCAGCCACATTCCAAGCACTCATTAATTAGATTTTCAAGACTTTCCTAAGGAAGTTTGTACTTATCGTTTTTTATGACATTCTCGTCTATAAAAACACTCTTACTGATCACATTGATCACCTGAATCAAGGTTTGGAAATTATGAGAGATAATCATCTCTATGCTAAAACTTCCTAGTGTATTTTTACACGGAGAAAAATGGAATAACTAGGCCATGCCATCGGCGGTTCAGGGATACAAATGGATCCTCACAAGATTGATTGCATTCAAAAATGGTCAATCCTAGTCAATGTCAAGAGACTGAGGGGATTCTTAGGGTTTACTAGATATTATAGGCATTTTATAGAGATTTATGTTAAGATCTGTAGGCTATTACACAATCTTCTTAAGAAGGATGGATTTCAGTGGAATACAAAAGCTACACAATCCTTTAATTCTCTCAAGGTAGTCATGACTACTGCTCTGGTACTTAAGATGCCAGAATTTGATAATGTCTTTATGGTGGAAACTTATGCCAGATACTTTTGCATTAGAGCTATTTTAATGCAATACAACAAGCTGATATCCAATTTGAGCAAGGTTTTTTGTGCAAGAAATCTTGGTATGTCAACTTATGAAAAGGAATTACTAGCAATCATCATGTCCATTACAAATGGAGAAACTACCTTACATGTTAAAGGTTTATTATCAGAACTGATCATCAATCTTTAAAGTTTATAATCAATAAAAAGTTGAGCAGTGCATTACAACACAAATGGATTTCAAAACTTTTAGGGCTGAATTTTGAAATACAATAGAAAAGAGGAAATGGCAACAGTGCTGCTGATACCTTGTCAAGGCAACCAGGTTTGGAAATGGTCTCAAATGCTAATACACTTGTTGACATGAGTGAGGTAAGGACATGGAAGTTGCAAGAAGTGAAAATCAGTTCAAAAGAAAATTATTAAATGGAATTTAGTATTGTAGATAGTGAAGATCAGAAGTTTTGACACATTGTAGCAACTGAAGTTCAGTCAGAAAAAGTGTCCGACGCATCTAAGGATACTTATCAATAGCAATTAGTAGTATTTCTTCAGCACAACCTACTTGGTTGGATCAATTGGCCAACAGTTATGAAACCTATGAAGATGCCAGACAACTAATACTTCAAGCCACTTTGTCACAAGATCCTAACTCTGAGAACAAGTATATCGGTGGGATTCTTAAGAAGGGAAAGAATATTTATGTGTGATCAAAAGGAGTTCGAGCTAATATTTTACCTTCACTACATGCATGGGCGGAACCAGGGGGAGCGAGGGGGTGCTGGCACCACCCCTAGGATCCGGTGGCCCGGAATTTAAGTCAAGGAGCCACCGGAATCCATAGATCCCCCCCTAAACCTAGGTTTCAGCTCCCCTTTCTGGCGAGCTCTGAGGAAGACGATGTCATTTTTCAATTTTTTGTTACGTCATTAAACAAAACGACATCGTTTTAGTATAAGTGAAACAAAGTCGTTTTGTTCTCTTCAAGGGAATAAAAAGAAACCTGATAAATGGGCTTAACCCATAGGCCCAACTACTCCCATGCCAAACCCTTTCCTTTAAAAAACCCCACTAAGTTTCTCACTAATTTTATTTTTAGAACCTTATTTATGTTATTATAAATTCATTAATTAACAAGATAGAATAATAGCAAGTGTGATTTGTCGTATTTGTAAAATTTGAATTATATTATATCCACTTCATTATTTAAGCGGATTTTGTTTGAATATGTCGAATTAAGTTTTTAGAAAAATAATAATTCAGTACCCGGAAAAAATTACCAATATAATCTAGCATCCGGAAAAAAAATTCCTGTATAAATCAGCACCCCCCCCCCTAAAATACTGTCCTGGTTCCGCCACTGACTACATGCCTCAGCCATTGGAGGTCATTCTAGGAAATCCACTACCATTAAAAGAGTTGAAACACTCTTCTTTAGCCTAATGTGAGGCAGGAAATCATCAAGTTTGAACAGGAAAGCCTGATCTGTTAAACAAGCATGAAACCAATACCCAGCAAGATTGTTATAACCATTACCCATTCCATCAAGATCTTGGGCACATATCACTCTTAAAATAGCATAAAAGGCTAGTGCTTAATAGTCTCACTCTTGTTCCTGATACAGAAGCTGGGAATTTGGTAAAACTTGAGGCTAACAAGGTACTTCAAAGACATTTCATTCTTTGGGGTTAGAATCAGGTGACACAATGGTTAATTGAGTGGAAAAATCTACAAATTGAAGAAACCACATGGGAAGATTCTGAATTCATCACTCAACAATTTCCCAATTTCAATACCTAACAGTTAATGATCAGAGTTTTGAGCTTGAGGACAAGCCCATGGTAAGGGGGAGGGAGTGTTACAATGAGCTCAATTAACTAAGGCTATAATAGTAATTGGCTAAACCATTTTCACCAATAGGACCTTTAGCAGCTCAGCAATAGCTCACTGAGCTGTGCTATGGCCCCTAGAATGTCCAGCTTTTGAAATGCAAGTGACATGTTATTGAAACAGAATTAGGTTGAGGAAGATCACTCTATTGGAAAGTATAATAAAAGGCTAAGTTAGGCACCAGAATTACATCATTGTTATCGTCTCAGGTGTATTTTCCATTTTCTTCTTCTTTTACTCTGTATTCTCTCTTCTTCCTTTTTCGTTTCAGTCTTCCTTCTCGATAAATACCATATTTACCCCCTTTAATCCTTGTTGCCCATAACACAAGGCAGCCTTGAAAGCATAGTGGGTCGTTGATTTATATTATTTATCAAAAATTTTATTAAAATTTATTAGAGTAAATTACATTACTCATTCTCTATAAATAGAGATTAATTTTACCATAGTTCCACTTAGAACTTAATATTTTCCTTTTTAAATTTAAAAATCTTTATATTTTTATAATTAGTATCCATTATTTTTTATTGGAACTAACATAAGTATTATTTCACATGGACTCAAATTTAATCTTTGAAAATAAACAATATTATAATGCTACCTCTGTCCCCAAAAATGACATAATTTGACTTTTGGAATCAAAGTGACCCAGCTTCGACTATTTTATTATATTATGTGTTCAGGACTTTTGTCATGTAATATATTGTTGAAGTTGTTATATATACAAGACTACTATACCTATTGAAAAACGAACTTTCCCACAACTTTATCCTTTTTTGAGTTAAATGTTAAAAAGACCTCGGCTTTAGGCTGAAAGTGCCAATATAACCCTGCAATCGCAGAAAGTATCAAAATAACCGTTGACTCTGCTGAATTTTTAGTCAACGTTCATTTGACCGGATTTTGGTAAAAGATTGTTTTACCCTTGACTTAAAAAAACCAAAAAAATGAAAACCCTTCCTCTGTCGTCTCTCTCTAATCAACAACCCACCTTATTCCCCCCTTTCTCCTCTGATTCCACCAAGCAACAACCCACCTGATCTTCCTGAACAAAGCCAACACGGGTCACTACAACTCGTATGAGGAAAAACTGATTCCAGATCGGCCTCATTTCATCTCTGTTCCCGGCGAGCATCGCTATTGGAGAGGCGTAACGGGGTCACCATCGGAGAGGAGCGCGGTGGAGGGCTTGGAAATTTCATCGCCGTCGGAGAGAAGCGTGGTAGAGCGTTGATGACGCTGTCACCATCGGAGAGGAGCGCGTTAGAGGGTTGATGAAGTCGACGATGTTAGAGATGAGCATGGTGAAGGGCTCGATGAGGTTGCCAAGGATTCCCACCACATTTCTCTATGGTGTTGGTTGTGCGGTGGTTGTGCAGTGAGCTCGGGTTTGGGAGGAAGCGCTAGGGTGTGGAAGTGAGGAGAGGGAGAAGGAGGTGCTACGGTTTCTAACAGTGAGGGCGGCGGGGAGAGGGAGGAGGAGGTGGCGGCATTGGGGTGTGGCTGTGGGGAGAGAGAGGAGAAGTTGGTTGCGCTAGGGTGTAGCCTTCAAGAGGAGGCGATGGGGAAAGAGAGGATGCGCTAAAAATGAGGGTGACAAGGAGAGGAAGGAGGAGGTGGCAGTGCTGGGGAGAGAGAGAGGACACTAGGGTTTTTAACGGTGAGGGTGGCAGAGTACAGTGCCATCACCAGTGAAGTACGGTTAAGTACGGCGGCGGAAATGGCGGAGCTTGGTGGCGGAAGAGGTGGGGCTTGGCGGCAGCAGCGGCGACGGCATTTTGAAGAAGAAATATAGGTTTGTTATAAGGGTATTTTTATAATTTCATTTTTTGGTCATGCTTGAATTTATTTGGTCAATGTCGGAATCTGGATGTTTGGCTATATTGGCACAATTCTTTTTGAAAGTTAGGGTTATATTAGCACATACTATAATTAGTTACGATTAAATTGGCACTTTCTAAGATTGCAGGGTTATATTAGAACTTTCAACATAAAGTTAGGGTTATAAATGTATATATCTTTTTTCTTTAAAAAAATTTCAATTCAATAAGAACTTCTTCCATCTTCAATTAAGTTCAATTCAAATCATTTAAGTAAAACTTAAATTGATGTTATTTAATCTATGACATTAAAAATTATGTTTATTCATGTATAAAGCTGACATGTGTAAACGTGTGAAATGTTATAATGTCCTAGAATGTCACAATAGTAGTGTTGCATGGTATCATTTTAGCCATGCTTTTTTTCAAAATCTAATATTCATATTGGACCATACCTGCGCATTGTGTTGTGTTGATTGGTAAACTTTTCCCTCCCCAAGATATGGTCACAATTCACAGTAACGTTTTTGAAGTTTGCCAAGTTCCCTCCGGAAACTTGAAAAAACTAAGTTCCCTCCTGATAATATCCCTCTCGCGAATGGATTTTGAAGTTTCCCATTAACGGCAATAGGGAGTTTCAAGGAGAAATTTACGGAGACCATTTGCAAGAGAAGCGAGTGTTGGATCAGATATATTTAATTTGTGACAAGAAAAATTATAGCTTATTTATATATAAAGCTAACATGTGTAGTAAAAATATAATGGATGAGTGAAAATGTTATAGTGTCTTATTGAATGTCACAAAAGTAGTGTTGCATGGTATCATTTTAGCCATGACATTTTTCTCACTTTCTAATATTTTATTGGAGCATAGCTAAAGTATTATGTTGTGTTGATAGGTAACCTTTCCATTTCCCAAGATAAGGCCATACTTCATATTAACTTTTTCAAAATTTGCTAACTTCCCTTAAAAACTTGAAAAAATCAAGTTCCCTCCAAGTAATATTCCTCTCGCGAACGGATTTTGATGTTTGCCATTAACAGAAATAGAGAGTTTCAAGGAGAAATTTGAGGAGATAATTTACAGGAGAAGAGAGAGCTGGCATATGTGATATAATTCATTTGTGACAAAACCAATTATAGCTTATTCATATATAAATCTAACATGTGCAGTAAAAATATAATGGTCGAATGAAAATGTTATAGTGTCTTATTGAATGCCACAATAATAGTGTTGCATGGTATCATTTTAGCCATGTCACTCAATTTATGATTTTCTTATTTGACCATGCCTACGTTTTATGTTGTGTTGATAAGTAGAGTTTCCTCCTCCTAAGATAAGGTCACAATTCATATTAACTTTTTGAACTTTGCCAACTTCCCTTCCAAAAAATTGAAAAATAAAATAAGTTCCCTTCCAGTAACATTCCTCTCGCGAACGGATTTTGTAGTTTGCCATTAACGGTAAGAAGTTGTTCCAAGAAGAAATTTACACAGACCATTTACAGGAAAAGGGACAGCTGGCGGATGTGATATATTTAATTTGTGAGAACAAAAATTATAGCTTATTTATATATAAAGCTAACATGTGTAGTAAAAATACAATGGACGAGTGAAAATGTTATAGTGTCTTATTGAATGTCACAAAAGTAGTATTGCATGGTATCATTTTAGCCATGACATTTTTCTCAATTTCTATTATTCTTATTGGAGCATACCTAAAGTATTTAGTTGTGTTGATAGGTAACCTTTCCACTTCCCAAGATAAGGTAATACTTCATATTAAATTTTTCGAAATTTGCTAACTTCCCTTAAAAACTCAAAAAAATCAAGTTCCCTCCCAATAATATCTCTCTCTCGAACGGATTTTCATTTTTGTCATTAACGGCAATAGAGAGTTTCAAGGAGAAATATGCGGAGACAATTTACCAGAGAACAGAGAGCTGATAGATGTGATATAATTCATTTGTGACAAAAACAATTATAGCTTATTCATATATAAAGCTAATATGTGCCGTAAAAATATAATGGTCGAATGAAAATGTTATAGTGTCTTATTGAATGCTACAATAATAGTGTTGCATGGTATCATATTAGCCATGTCATTTTTCTCAATTTCTGATTTTCTTATTCGACCATACTTATGATTTATGTTGTGTTGATCGGTAAAGTTTCCTCTTCCCAAGAGAAAGTCACAATTCATATTAACTTTTTGAACTTTGCCAACTTCCCTTCCAAAAAATTGAGAAAAGTTCCCTTCCGGTAACATCCCTCTCGCGAACGAATTTTGTAGTTAGTCATTAACAACAAGAGAGAGTTCCAAGGAGAAATTTTCGGAGACAATTTATAGGAGAAGGAAGAGCTGGCGGAGATGACATATTTAATTAGTGAAATGAAAAACTATAGCTTATTCATATATAAAGCTAACATGTGTAGTAAAAATTTAATGGACGCGGAAAAATGTTATAATGTCTTCTTGAATGTCACAAGAGTAGTGTTGCATGGTATCATTTTATCCGTGTTATTTTTCTTAAGTTCTAATATTCCTATTGGACCATACCTATGCACTATGTTGTTTTGATAGGTAAACTTTCATCTTCCAAGGATAAGGTCACAATTCATATTAACTTTTTCGAAGTTTGCCAAGTTCTCTCCCGAAAAATTGAAAAAACCAAGTTCCTTCCCAGTAATATCCCTCTCGCGAACAGATATTGAAGTTTTCCATTAACGGCAATAGGGAGTTTCAAGGAGAAATTTACGGAGACCATTTACAGGAGAAGAGAGAGCCGGCGGGTGTGATATAATTCATTTGTGAATTTTTTTATAGCTTATTCATGTATAAAGGTAACATGTGTAGTAAATATATAATGGACGAGTGAAAATGTTATAGTGTCTTATTGAATGTCACAAGAATAATGTTGCATGGTATCATTTTAGCTGTGTCACTTTTCTCAATTTCTACAATTCTTATTGGACCATACCTACGCATTATGTTGTGTTGATAGATAAAGTTTCCTCTTCCCAAGATAAGATCACAATTCATATTAACGTTTTTGAAGTTTGCCAACTTCCCACTCGAAACTTGAAAAAAAAAACAAGTTCCCTTCCGGTAACATCCCTCTCGAGAACAGATTTTGTAGTTTGCCATTAACAGTAAGAAGGAGTTCCAAGAAGAAATTTACGCAGATCATTTACAGGAAAAGGGAGAGTTGAATATTTAATTTGTGACAAGAAAAATTATAGTTTATTTATATATAAAGCTTAAATGTGTAGTGAAAATATAATGGACGAGTGAAAATGTTATAAATCTTATTGAATGTCACAAAAGTAGTGTTGCATGGTATCATTTTAGCCATGACAATTTTCTCAATTTCTAATATTCTTATTGGAGCATACCTAAATTATTATGTTGTGTTGATAAGTAAATTTTCCACTTCCCAAGATAAGGTCATACTTCACATTAAATTTTTCGAAATTTGCTAACTTCCCTTAAAAACTTGAAAAAACCAAGTTCCCTCCAGGCAATATTCCTCTCACGGAAGGATTTTTATGTTTGCCATTAACGGAAATAGAGAGTTTCAAGGAGAAATTTGAGGAGATAATTTACAGGAGAAGAGAGAGCTGACAGATGAGATATAATTCATTTGTGACAAAAACAATTATAGTTTATTCATATATAAAGCTAACATGTGCTGTAAAAATATAATGGTCGAATGAAAATGTTATGTTGTCTTATTGAATGCCACAATAATAGTGTTGCATGGTGTCATTTTAGCCATGTAAGTTTTCTAAATTTTGATTTTCTTATTTGACCATACCTACGCTTTATGTTGTGTTGATAGGTAAAGTTTCCTCTTCCCAAGATAAGGTCGCAAATCATATTAAATTTTTGAACTTTGCCAACTTCCCTTCCAAAAAATTGAAGAAAAAAAATAAGTTCCCTTCTGGTAACATCCCTCTCGCGAACGGATTTTGTAGTTAGCCATTAACGGCAAGAGAGAGTACCAAGGAGAAATTTCCGGAGACAATTTTTAGGAGAAGGAAGAGATGGCGGAGGTGACATATTTAATTAGTGAAATGAAAAACTATAGCTTATTCATATATAAAGATAACATGTGTAGTAAAAATTTAATGGACGCGGAAAAATGTTCTAATGTCTTCTTAAATGTCATAAGAGTAGTGTTGCACAGTATCATTTTATCTGTGTCATTTTTCTTAATTTCTAATAATTCTATTGGACCATACATACGCATTATGTTGTATTCATAAGTAAACTTTCATCTCCCCAAGATAAGGTCACAATTCAAATTAAATTTTTTGAAGTTTGCCAACTTCCCTTCCGAAAACTTTAAAAAACCAAGTTCCTTCCCGGTAACATCCCTCTCGCAAAAGGATTTTGTAGTTTGCCACTAAGGGCAATAGGAAGTTCCAAAGATAACTTTACGGAGACCATTTAAAGGAGAATGGAGAGTTGGCGGATGTGACATATTTAATTTGTGACATGAAAAATTATAGTTTATTCATATATAAAGCTAACATGTGTAGTAAACATTTAATGGATGCGGAAAAATGTTATAATATCTTCTTGACTGTCACAAGAGTAGTGTTTCATGGTATCACTTTAGCCGTGTCATTTTTCATATTTTCTAATATTCTTATTGGACTATACATACGCGTTTTATTGTGTTGATAGGTAAACTTTCATCTCCCCAAGATAAGGTCACAATTCATATTAACTTTTTCAAAGTTTGCCAACTTCCCTTCCGAAAACTTTAAAAAACCAAGTTCCCTCCCAGTAATATCTCTCTCGCGAACACATATTGAAGTTTGTCATTAACAACAATAGGGAGTTTCAAGGAGAAATTGACGGAGATCATTTACATGAAAAGAGAGAGCTGGCGGATGTGATATAATTCATTTGTGAAAATATTATAGCTTATTCATATAAAAAGGTAACATGTGTAGTAAAAATATAATGGATGAGTGAAAATGTTATAGTGTCTTATTGAATGTCACAAGAATAGTGTTTAATGGTATCATTTTAGCCGTGTCATTTTTCTCAAATTCTACTATTCTTATTGGACCATACCTACGCATTATGTTGTGTTGGTAGGTAAACTTTCTTTTCCCAAGATAAGATCACAATTCATATTAACTTTTTTGAAGTTTGCCAACTTCCCTCCCGAAAGCTTGAAAAAAACAAGTTCCCTTCCGATAACATCCCTATCGAGAACAGATTTTGTAGTTTGCCATTAACGGTAAGAATGAGTTCCAAGAACAAACTTACGTAGACAATTTACAGGAAAATGGAGAGCTGGCGGATGTGATATATTTAATTTGTAACAAGAAAAATTATAGCTTCTTTTATAAAGCTAACATGTGTAGTAAAAATATAATTGACCAATGAAAATATTATTTTGTCTTATTGAATGTCACAAAAGTAGTGTTGCATGGTATCATTTAACCATGACATTTTTTTTCAATTTCTAATATTCTTATTGGAACATACCTAAAGTATTATGTTGTGTTTATAGGTAACCTTTCCACTTCCCAAGATAAGGTCATACTTCATATTAGCTTTTTTGAAATTTGCTAACTTCCCTTAAAAACTTGAAAAACCCATGTTCCCTCCCAGTAATATTCCTCTTACGGACGGATTTTGATGTTTGCCATTAACGGCAATAGAGAGTTTCTAGGAGAAATTTGAGGTGATAATTTACAGGAGAAGAGAAGGCTAGCAGATGTGATATAATTCATTTGTGACAAAAACAATTATAGCTTATTCATATATAAAGCTAACATGTGCAGTAAAAATATAACGGTCGAACGAAAATTTTATAGTGTATTATTGAATGCCGCAATAATAGTGTTGCATAGTATCATTTTAGCCATGTCATTTTTCTCAATTTCTGATTTTCTTATTTGACCATACTTACGCTTTATGTTATGTTGATAGGCAAAGTTTCCTCTTTCCAAGATAAGGTCACAATTCATATTAACTTTTTTTAACTTTGCCAACTTCCCTTCCGAAAACTTTAAAAAACCAAGTTCCCTCCTAATAATATCTCTCTCTCGAACACATATTGAAGTTTGTCATTAACAGCAATAAGAAGTTTCAAGGAGAAATTTGCGGAGACCATTTACATGAGAAGAGAGAGTTGACGGATGTGATATAATTCATTTGTGAAAAAAAAATTATAGCTTATTCATATATAAAGGTAACATGTGTAGTAAAAATATAACGGATGAGTGAAAATGTTATAGTGTCTTATTGAATGTCACAAAAATAGTGTGATGTCACAAGAATAATGTTGCATGGTATCATTTTAGCCGTATCATTTTTCTCAAATTCTACTATTCTTATTGGACCATACCTACGCATTATGTTGTGTTGATAGGTAAACTTTCCTTTTCCCAAGATAAGATCACAATTCATATTAAATTTTTTGAAGTTTGCCAACTTCCCTCCCGAAAGCTTGAAAAAAACAAGTTCCCTTCCGGTAACATCCCTATCGAGAACAGATTTTGTAGTTTGCCATTAACGGTAAGAAGGAGTTCCAAGAACAAACTTACGCAGACCATTTACAGGAAAATGGAGAGCTGGCGGATGTGATATATTTAATTTGTAACAAGAAAAATTATAGATTCTTTTATAAAGCTAACATGTGTAGTAAAAATATAATGGACCAGTGAAAATGTTATTGTGTCTTATTGAATGTCACAAAAGTAGTGTTGCATGGTATCATTTTAGCCATGACATTTTTCTCAATTTCTAATATTCTTATTAGAGCATACCTAAAGTATTATGTTGTGTTGATAGGTAACCTTTCCACTTCCCAAGATAAGGTCATACTTCATATTAGCTTTTTCAAAATTTGCTAACTTCCCTTAAAAACTTGAAAAACCCAAGTTCCCTCCCAGTAATGTTCCTCTCACAGACGTATTTTGATGTTTGCCATTAACGGCAATAGAGAGTTTCAAGGAGAAATTTGAGGAGATAATTTACAGGAGAAGAGAGGCTGGCAGATGTGATATAATTCATTTGTGACAAAAACAATTATAGTTTATTCATATATAAAGCTAACATGTGCTGTAAAAATATAATGGTCGAATGAAAATGTTATGTTGTCTTATTGAATGCCACAATAATAGTGTTGCATGGTGTCATTTTAGCCATGTAAGTTTTCTAAATTTTGATTTTCTTATTTGACCATACCTACGCTTTATGTTGTGTTGATAGGTAAAGTTTCCTCTTCCCAAGATAAGGTCGCAAATCATATTAAATTTTTGAACTTTGCCAACTTCCCTTCCAAAAAATTGAAGAAAAAAAATAAGTTCCCTTCTGGTAACATCCCTCTCGCGAACGGATTTTGTAGTTAGCCATTAACGGCAAGAGAGAGTACCAAGGAGAAATTTCCGGAGACAATTTTTAGGAGAAGGAAGAGATGGCGGAGGTGACATATTTAATTAGTGAAATGAAAAACTATAGCTTATTCATATATAAAGATAACATGTGTAGTAAAAATTTAATGGACGCGGAAAAATGTTCTAATGTCTTCTTAAATGTCATAAGAGTAGTGTTGCACAGTATCATTTTATCTGTGTCATTTTTCTTAATTTCTAATAATTCTATTGGACCATACATACGCATTATGTTGTATTCATAAGTAAACTTTCATCTCCCCAAGATAAGGTCACAATTCAAATTAAATTTTTTGAAGTTTGCCAACTTCCCTTCCGAAAACTTTAAAAAACCAAGTTCCTTCCCGGTAACATCCCTCTCGCAAAAGGATTTTGTAGTTTGCCACTAAGGGCAATAGGAAGTTCCAAAGATAACTTTACGGAGACCATTTAAAGGAGAATGGAGAGTTGGCGGATGTGACATATTTAATTTGTGACATGAAAAATTATAGTTTATTCATATATAAAGCTAACATGTGTAGTAAACATTTAATGGATGCGGAAAAATGTTATAATATCTTCTTGACTGTCACAAGAGTAGTGTTACATGGTATCATTTTAGCCGTGTCATTTTTCTTATTTTCTAAGATTCTTATTGGAATATACATACGCGTTTTATTGTGTTGATAGGTAAACTTTCTTTTCCCCAAGATAAGGTCACAATTCATATTAACTTTTTCGAAGTTTGCCAACTTCCCTTCCAAAAACTTTAAAAAACCAAGTTCCCTCCCAGTAATATCTCTCTCGGGAACACATATTGAAGTTTTTCAGTAACAGCAATTGGGAATTTCAAGGAGAAATTTACGGAGACCACTTACATGAGAAGAGAGAGCTGGCGGATGTGATATAATTCATTTGTGAAAATATTATAACTTATATATATATAAAGGTAACATGTGTAGTAAAAATATAATGGATGAGTGAAAATGTTAGTGTCTTATTGAATGTCACAAGAATAGTGTTGCATGGTATCATTTTAGCCGTGTCATTTTTCTCAAATTCTACTATTCTTATTGGACCATACCTACACATTATGTTGTGTTGATAGGTAAACTTTCCTTTTCCCAAGATAAGATCACAATTCATATTAACTTTTTTGAAGTTTGACAACTTCCCTCCCGAAAGCTTGAAAAAAACAAGTTCCCTTCCGGTAACATCCCTCTCGAGAATAGATTTTGTAGTTTGCCATTAACGGTAAGAATGAGTTCCAAGAACAAACTTACGTAGACCATTTACAGGAAATTGGAGAGCTAGCAGATGTGATATATTTAATTTGTGACAAGAAAAATTATAGCTTCTTTTATAAAGCTAACATGTGTAGTAAAAATATAATGGACCAGTGAAAATATTATTTTGTCTTATTGAATGTCACAAAATTAGTGTTGCATGGTATCATTTTAGCCATGACATTTTTCTCAATTTCTAATATTCTTATTGGAGCATACCTAATGTATTATGTTGTGTTGATAGGTAACCTTTCCAATTCCCAAGATAAGGTCATACTTCATATTAGCTTTTTCAAAATTTGCTAACTTCCCTTAAAAACTTGAAAAAACCAAGTTCTCTCCCAGTAATATTCCTCTCACAGACGGATTTTGATGTTTGCCATTAACGGCAATGGAGAGTTTCAAGGAGAAATTTGAGGAGATAATTTACAGGAGAAGAGAGAGCTGGCAGATGTGATATAATTCATTTGTGACAAAAACAATTATAGCTGATTCATATATAAAGCTATCATGTGGAGTAAAAATGTAATGGTCGAGTGAAAATGTTATAGTGTATTATTGAATGTCGCAATAATAGTGTTGCATAGTATCATTTTAGCCATGTCATTTTTCTCAATTTCTGATTTTCTTATTTAACCATACCTACGCTTTATGTTGTGTTGATAGGTAAATTTTCCTCTTTCCAAGATAAGGTCACAATTCATATTAACTTTTTTGAACTTTGCCAACTTCCCTTCCAAAAAATTGAAAGAAAACAAAAAAAGTTTCCTTCCAGTAACATCCCTCTCGCGAACAGATTTTGTAGTTAGCCATTAATGGAAAGAGAGAGTTGCGGAGATAATTTATAGGAGAAGGAAGACCTGGCGGAGGTGACATATTTAATTAGTGAAATGAAAATTTATAGTTTATTCATATATAAAGTTAAAATGTGTAGTAAAAATTTAATGGACGTGGAAAAATGTTATAATGTCTTCTTGATGTCACAAGAGTAATGGTGCATGGTATCATTTTATCCGTGTCATTTTTCTTAATTTCTAATATTTCTATTGGACCATACATACGCATTATGTTGTATTGATAAGTAACCTTTTCTCTTCCCAAGATACGATCACAATTCATATTAACGTTTTTTAAATTTGCCAACTTCCCTCGCAAAAACTTGAAAAAAATAAATTTCATTCCGGTAACATCCCTCTCGCAAACGGATATTGTGCCATTAACGGCAAGAGGAAGTTCCAAGGAGAACTTTACGGAGACCATTTAAAAGAGAAGGGAGAGGTGGCGGATGTGACATATTTAATTTGTGACATGAAAAATTATAGCTTATTTATATATAAAGCTAACATGTGTAGTAAATGTTTAATGGATGCGGAAAAATGTTATAATGTCTTCTTGAATGTCACAAGAGTAGTGTTACATGGTATCATTTTAGCCGTGTCATTTTTCTTATTTTATAATATTCTTATTGGACCATACATACGCGTTTTATTGTGTTGATAGGTAAAATTTCCTCTCCCCAAGATAAGGTCACAATTCAATTAAATTTTTCAAAATTTGCCAACTTCCCTTTCGAAAACTTTAAAAAACCAAGTTCGCTCCCGGTAATATCCCTCTAGCGAATGGAATTTCATGTTTTCCATTAACGGCAAGAGATAGTTTCAAGGAGAAATTCACGGAGACCATTTACAGGAGAAGAGAGAGCTGGCGGATGTGCTATATTTAATTAGTGACAAGAAAATTTATTGCTTATTTATATATAAAGCTAACATGTGTAGTAAAAATATAATGGACGAGTGAAAATGTTATAGTAAAGAGTAGTGTTGCATGATATCGTTTTAGCCGGTTCATTTTTCTCAATTTCTAATATTCTTATTGGACAATACCTAAAGTATTATGTTCTATTGATAGGTAAACTTTCCTCTTCCCAATATAAGGTCACATTCATATTAACTTTTTCGAAATTTGCCAACTTTGCTCCCGAAAACATGAAAAAATCAAGTTCCCTCCCTGTAATATCCCTTCCGCAGATGGATTTTGAAGTTTGTCATCAACGGCAAGAGGGAGTTTCAAGGAGAAATTTACGAAGACCATTTACAGGAGAAGGGAGAGCTGGCGGATGTGACATATTTAATTCGTGACAAGAAAAATTGTAGGTTATTCATATATAAAGCTAACATTTGTAGTAAAAATATAATGGACGTGTGAAAATGTTATAGTGTCTTATTGAATGTCACAATAGTAGTGTTGCATGGTATCATTTTAGCCATGTCATTTTTCTCAATTTCTTATATTCTTATTGGACCATACATATGCATTATGTTGTGTTGATAGGTAAACTTTTCTCTACCCAAGATAAAGTCATAATTCATAATAACTTAAGGTTTGCCAAGTTCCCTCCCGAAAACTTGAATAAAACAAATTCCCTCCTAGAAACATCACTCTCGCGAACGGATTTTGTAGTTAGCCATTAATGGCAAGAGAGAGTTCCAAGGAGAAATTTACGTAGACCATTTACAGAAGAAGGGAGAGCTGGCGGATGTGACATATTTAATTTGTGACATGAAAAATTATAGCTCATTCATATTTAAAGCTAATATATGCAGTAAAAATTTAATGGACGCGTAAAAATGTTATAATGTCTTCTTGAATGTCACCATAGTAGAGTTGCTTGTTATCATTTTAGCTGTGTCACTTTTATTTTTTCTAATATTCTTACTAGAACATGCATACGCATTTTGTTGTGTTGATAGGTAAACTTTCCTCTCCCCATGATAAAGTCACAATTCACATTAACTTTAACGAATTTTTCCAAGTTCCCTTCCAAAAACTGGAAAAAATCTAGTTTCCTCCCGGTAACGTCCATTTCGCGAACGTACTTTGAAGTTTGCAATTAACGGGAAAAGGGAGTTTCAAGGAGAAATTTACGGATGCCATTTACAGGAGAAGAGAGAGCTAGAGGATGTGATATATTTAATTTGTGACAAGAAAAACTATATTTATATATAAAGGTTACATGTGTAGTAAAAATATAATGGACGTGTGAAAATTTTATAGTGTTTTCTTGAATGTTACAAGAGTAGTGTTGCGCGGTATCATTTTAGCCGAGTTGTTTTTCTTAATTTCTAATATTCTTATTGGAACATACATACACATTATGTTGCGTTGATAGGTAAACTTTCTTCCTCCCAAGATAATGTCAACATTCATATTAACTTTTTTAAAGTTTGCCAACTTCGCTGCCGAAAACTTGAAAAAACCAAGTAACCTTCTGGTAGCATCCCTCTCACGAACGGAATTTGAAGTTTTCCATTGACAACAAGAGGGGGTTTTACGGAGACCATTTACGGAAGAAAGGAGAGCGGGCGAATGTGATATATATTATTTATGACAAGAGAAATTATAGCTTATTCATATATAAATCTAACATGTGTAGCAAAAATATAATGGACATTGTGAAAATGTTATAGTGTCTTATTGAATGTCACAAGAGTAGTGTTGCATGGTATCATTTTAGTCGTGCCATTTTTCTCAATTTCTAATATTTTTATTGGACCATACCTATGCATTATGCTGCGTTGATAGGTAAACTTTCCCTTCCCAAGATAAGGTCACAATTCATATAAATTTTTTCGAAGTTTGCCAACTTCCCTCCCGAAAACATGAAAAAATCTAGTTCCCCCCCCCCCTAGTAATATTCCTCTCGCGGATGGATTTTGAAGTTTGTCATCAATGGCAAGAGGAAGTTTCAGGGAGAAATTTGCGGAGATCATTTAAAGGAGAAGAGAGAGCTTGCAGATGTGACATATTTAGGGTCTGTTTGGTAGAGTTGTACTTATAAGCAAAGCTGGCTTATTTTGAAAGCAGGGGGCGACCAGCTTCTGCTTTTCCCCCAAAAATAGCTTCTGCTTTCAAAATAAACTGCTTTTTAGCAGTTTACCAAACACCAAAAAGTGTTTTGCTTATAAGCGCAATAGCTAAAAAGCCCTGCCAAACATAGCCTTAATTTGTGACGATAAAATTATAGGTTATTCATATAAAAAGCTAATATGTGTAGTAAAACTATAATGGACGAGTGAAAATGTTATAGTGTCTTATTTAATGTCACAATAGTAGTGTTGTATGGTATCATTTTAGCCGTGTCTTTTTTCTCAATTTCTAATATTCTAATTAGCCCATACATATGCATTATGTTGTGTTGATAGGTAAACTTTCCTTTCCACAAGATAAGGTCATAATTCATATTAACTTTTTAGAAGTTTGCCAAGTCCCTTCCTAAAAACAGGGAAAAAACAAGTTCTATTCCGGAAACATCCCTCTCGCGAATGAATTTTGTAGTTAGCGATTAACGACAAGAGGGAATTCCAAGAAGAAATTTACGGAGACAATTTACAGGAGAAAAGAGAGCTGGCGGATGTGACATATTTAATCTGTGGCATGAAAAATTATAGCTCATTCACATATAAAGCTAAGATGTGTAGTAAATATTTAATGGACACGGGTACATTTTATAATGTATTCTTGAATGTCACAAGATTAATGTTGCATTGTATCATTTTAGCCGTATCACTTTTCACTATTTCTAATATTCTGATTGGACCATACATGCGCATTTTGTTGTGTTGATAGGTAAACTTTCCTCTCCCCATGATAAGTTCACAATTGACATTAACTTTTTTTTGCCAAGTTCCCTCCCGAAAATTTAGAAAAACCAATTTCCCTCCCGGTAACATCCCTCTCACGAACGGATTTTGAAGTTTTCCATTAACGACAAGAGCGAGTTTCAAGGAGAAATTTACGAAGACCATTTACAGGAGAAGAGAGAGCTGGCGGATGTGACATATTTAATTTGTGACAAGAAAATTTTTAGGTAATTTATATATGAAGCTAACATGTGTAGTAAAAATATAATGGATGTGTGAAAATGTTATAATGTCTTCTTGAATGTCACAAAAGTAGTGTTGCATGGTATCGTTTTAGCCGTGTCATTTTTATCAATTTCTAATATTTTTATTGGACCATACCTATGCATTATGTTGTGTTAATAGGTAAACTTTCCTTTTCCCAAAATAATCTCACAATTCATATTAATTTTTTTAAGTTTGTCAAGTTCCCTCCCAAAAATTTGTAAAAACCAAGTTCTCTCCCGGTAACATCCCTCTCAAGAATGGATTTTGAAGTTTGCCATTAACGGCCAAAGGGTGTTTCAAGGAGAAATTTACGAAGCCCATTTGCAGGAGAAGAGAGATTTGGCAGATGTGATATATTTAATTTGTGACATGAAAAATTATAGCTTATTCGTATTTAAAGCTAACATGTGTAGTAAAAATATAATGGAAGTGTGAAAATGTTACATTGTATTCTTGAATGTCACAAGAGTAGTGTTGCATGGTATCATTTTAGTTGTGTCTTTTTCTCTATTTCTAATATTCACATTGGACCATACCAATGCATTTTGCTGTGTTGATAGGTAAACTTTCATCTTCCCAAGATAAAGTCATAATTCACATTAAGTTCTATGAAGTTTACCATGTTCCTTCCTAGAAACTTGAAAATACCAAGTTCTCTCCCAGAAACATTCCTTTTGCAAACGGATTTTGAAGTTTCCATTAACGGCGAGAGGGAGTTTCAAGGAAAAATTTACGGAAACCATTTACGGGAGAAAGATGAGCTGGCGGATGTGATATATATAATTTGGGACATGAAAAATTATAACTTATTCATATATAAAGCTAACATTTGTGGAAAAATATGATGGACGTGGGAAAATGTTATAGTGTCTTCTTGAATGTCACAAGAGTAGTGTTGCACTATATCATGTTAGCCGTGTAATTTTTATGAATTTCTAATACTCTTATTGGACCATACCTACACATTATGTTGTGTTGATATGTAAACTTTCCTCTTCTCAAGATAAGGTCACAATTCATAATAATTTTTTTGAAGTTTGCCAAGTTTCCTACATAAAACTTGAAAAAATTAAGTTCCCTCCCGGTAACATCCCTCTCCGCGAACGGATTTTGAAGTTTGTCATTAACGGCAAGAGGGAGTTTCAAAGAGAAATTTATGCAGAATATTTACATGAGAAGGGAGAGCTGGTGGATGTAATATATTTAATTTGAGACATGAAAAATTATAGCTTGTTAGTATATAAAGCTAACATGTGTAGTAAAAATATGAACATGTGAAAATGTTATAGTGTCTTCTTGAATGTCACAAGAGTAGTGTTGCATGGTATCTGATGAGACGTCAAATGCATGTATTTTTCAAACTATTTAGCATCTCTTTTGTCATCATTTGTTGAAAGATTTCTAGATTTAGCTAGGTTTAGGGTTGGATGACCATTTTCGGTTTTTAATATCTAAATCCTTCTTTCCTTAACCTACTTTGAATTTAATTGAATATTATCCTTATGAGTGATCTGCTCATCTCTTTTTAGCACATTTGAAGCTAATATTTGTAATAGACTAAGATTTTATGTAAGAATGAGGGATGTTTTGTTGGTAAGAAAGTTAGGATGATGATTTAGGAGTTATATCATAAGTCTCTAGTTTAAGGTATTTTTGGAAGGCCTTATGATCATGTTCATGGTGGAAGATTCGAGAATGTAGATTCACAAGGAAAATAAGGGTTTAGAATTGAAGGCCAATACAATTTGGTAGAAGAAAAGTCCAGATTTGAAGAAGAAAGGTCGGCGAACCGACGCGAAGACTGCCAGGGTGAAGAAGACCGGGAGCACGGCCTGGACGTTCAATTTCATACCCGCGAGCCCAAAAAATTCAACAGGAACCGGCCTCAGCATAAAAAATGCGTGAACAACCCCTTATGGCGCGCACCAACTCTGGGACCTCATGCGCGCCTGGCCAGGCGCTTTAGCCCGCAGGCCCTGCTCCCCTTTTAACTTTCTTTTTACCACAACTTGAACTATAAATATCCCTTATCTTATCTTCATTCTTAATCTTTCTCTTGGCCAAAAATCACCTCCCTCGAACCCTAGTTCTTCATTTCTCTTCATCTTTTCCCTCTTTGTTTATGTATGAATTTTCCCATGAATGTTAGTATGATTTGTGTTACCTAAACTTATCACTTCGGAGCAATTGGTTGAAGCTTCCAACCCATGTAATAAGACTCTATTTTACTTTTTTATGAGCATTTATTGTGAAGCATTTATTGTGCCATTATAGTTGTTGTTTACTTCATTTATGTTATGGGTTGTTTGAGAATATGAAATGTTTGTATGATTAAGTGCTAGAAGTGTTA
>JAULKM010000007.1:15479988-15491203 GCA_032355605.1 Rubia tinctorum
ACCTCTGCATCACTGCCGATGGTACTATACAACGCAGTGAAGCTGAATCTGTTTGAAATTATCGCGAAAGCCGGGCATGGATCGAAGCTTTCGCCGCCCCAGATCGCGGCCCAGCTGCCCACCAAGAACCCGGATGCAGCCTCCATGCTGGACAGAATGCTGCGCTTACTCAGCACCTACTCTCTGCTCACCTGCGACGAGGTTGTCGGCGGAGATGGCGCCGGGATAAAACGGGTTTATGGATTGGCGCCGGCGGGGCAGCACTTGGTACCGGATGAGGACGGCATCTCCGTTGCGCCTCTAGTGGAGTTGCTCCATGACAAAGTTTTTATTGACAGTTGGTGAGTGATTCTTCTCTGAATTTTTGTGTAAATGTTGGGTATTCGATTAGCTTGAAATTAGGGAAAATGGTCAAGACCGGGTTATAGCATGTGGACTTCACTCCAGTTCATTTCAAATCAGTCAGCAACTTCAGTTCAGTTGTTATTCGTAATAAATTCGCCAGGGTTGGATTCAGATTTGTTCAGTTCAAATCAATTCTTTTCAGTCGAAAATAACAGGGTCTATTTATGACATCAATGCTTAAAAAATTATAATCGTGTCAGACAGGTTGTCTCTATAAGTCGAGTTCGCATGTTAGAGAATGTAGCCTTACTTTGGTGTTACAGAGGGGAAGTTAACAATTGAAACTCTGGTTGAATAGTATATGTGCATATGCTAATGTATTTATTGCCTGTCCATGAAAAAAAATTACTTGGTAGATTGAGGAATATGACGACAAAATTTGAGGCTTGTTAGATTGCAGCTGGACTTGGCAGCAGAAGTAACCATGTATATAGACAGGAAAAGAACTTCAATGTTCAGTTTTGGTCAGTACGAAAACAGTTAATGAAAAAGCTCACTTTGATTCAAGACCAAAGAGTCAAAGACCGCGTCTTTAGGAAAAACTAGGACATTCAAGAATCGGGTTAAAGCCGTATGAAAGTTGCATTTTCTGCTTAACTATTTATGACAGAGACTAAGCAATCTTTTTAGTATTATTATTAATGTTTGTGAGATGATGTTTCCGTGTTTGATAATTGAGGACTTTTGTCCCTTTAAGATTCCTGCAACCTTTTATGTTCTATTAAAGTGGAAAATGGTGAGTTTCTTTACACCTCTGCAACTAGATAAAATCATATAATTGTATTGTTTGCATTTTGTTTATCTCATCTTTAGGTATGAGCTGGGAAATGCAGTTCTTGAAGGAGGTATTCCATTCAATAGAGTCCATGGGACTCATGCATTTGAGTACCCGAGACAGGATCCCAGGTTCAATGAGCTGTTCAACAAGGGAATGGTTGGTTCAACCGCCATCACTATGAAAGAGCTGCTGAATAACTACAAAGGGTTCGGGCAGCTTCGTACATTGGTTGATGTAGGAGGCGGTCTTGGAATAACCCTCCACAAGATTATATCTATCTACCCCTCCTTAAAGGGCATCAATTTTGATCTACCCCATGTTGTTGGAACTGCACCATCATATCCAGGTACAATTGCCTTTATACTTCATAGGAATCCACACGTTTGTGTTTTTATACCATTTAAACTGTCACTGTAACAACAAATCACTTTCTTGAGTTGGTACTTCGTTAAGGATGACATATTTGGCTGGGTGGGCTTCAGTCTGCAATACAATTTATGCTCTAGAATTCTTTATGATAACATTTTTCAGGGGGATTCCGCATTCTCTCCAGAGAGAAGTTCGTGTTCATTTTATGTTCAATTTTTTGTTACATTTTCTTTCCTTGAAGTGTGGCTGATATTGATAGCATATTTGATATTGAGTCAATTGTTTGTTTAACGATGAACAGGATTTTTTTGGAGTTGTTTGACCCAACAAACATTTGATTCTTACCTTCTTCCATTAACTACTTGGCTTGCTATATACCTCAAAAGTAGAAAGTTAACTAGGATGCAAAGCAAGCTCAATACGATATGAGCTCTAAGTTCTACTTGCTGGTATTTCCAAAAGACAAGTTGCACTGTTCTCAGATCTTGTTAAATATACATGCATATAGGATTTGAAAGAGGATGGCAAGTAGATCGCATGAATGGCCTTATTATATACTACATATGTATTTTCATGTTTCAACATTCTTTTTCATTATTTGCAAATCGGCAATTACGTCCACTGTATTTAGCAATGTTCTGTAGTCATTACCATTAAATCTTTGCCATTGAAAATTTGGTGTGCAGGAGTGAAGCACGTCGGGGGAGACATGTTTGAAAGTGTTCCAGGAGGAGATGCCATATTTATGAAGGTAACGTCCATGTTTCTGGCAACCTGTCGTTTGATTTCCGAATAATTACTGATTAAATACTTGTTCTGAAATCTGTGATAACTTCAATCTTTCTGAATGCTGTTTATGACATTTTGGAGCTGTGATCGAAATAAACAATAAACCTATTAAGATAGTAATAAGGACCTGCAACGTGGTGCTTTCTCTCTGTGTTCCTCATAGAACTGGTTATGTTACTTCATGTTGCCCTCATTTGAACTTCATTGACTGTCTATGACAGATGATACTTCACGATTGGAGCGATGATCATTGCTTAAAATTGTTAAAGAACTGCTTCACTGCTCTTCCGGACAATGGGAAAGTGATAGTTGTGGATTTGATTCTACCCGTGAAGCCAGATACTAGTTGTGCTTCAATAAGTATTTGCCAGTCTGATGTTCTGATGATGACACAAAATCCTGGAGGAAAAGAGCGATCGGAGAATGAAGTCCGTGCCTTGGCTGTTGCAGCCGGATTCAAAGACTTGCGAGTGGAATGTCGTGCTGGCAACGTAGGCGTCATTGAAATCTACAAGTAGATGATGGCGCTGTGGTTTGGCAGGTTTCTGTTGTAATTTTAGTATGAAAGCTGTGTAGATTGAACCTTATTCTCACTCTGTTTTTCTTAGCTCCAGGACAGTGTATGATGCAATCATTTTGAGAAAAAGCATTTTGCTTTCTTGATATCAATGTTATTTCTGTGCTGATGCTTTACAAATGCCTCACCAACTTTTATGCCTGATTTTGGTAATGCTAAAATGCTCAAATATATATGTTAAAATACACTGTGTATTGTTCATCTCTCAAGCCGAGCAAGGGAACCAAGAGGAAGCTCCTTTGTGCTCCTTTAGCCACAAAGCTGATGGGATGGTATTCGCTGATTCCGGTATCCATCTTAAAACTAGCTGTTTGGTCGAAATCTGGACTTGTAGATCCATTCCGGCAACCAAGATTTACGCTGTTTGATTCGCCACTCACTATGTAACAGTCTTGATTTTCTGATTGCAGGGAAACTGTCTCGTCTCCCCCGTCCAGCCCTTCAACCAGTATGAAGATGGAAGAATCGCCCGAAGAAGCACTTGAAACTACATGGAGCGGTTTTCCATCACCTTGATGCGCCAGAAGCATGTCCGGGTACGCATAAGGCTCCAACATGATTGCTTTGCCAATTGCATCTGCTGGTGTCGAGTAATTTTCATTTTGTTCTTTTAGGATGAGTCTCATTGTAGCATTTGCAGCCTCGCTTGATCCCGGAATAGAAGCATTCTGCAGCCTTACTGATTCGGAAGATGCAGCGCACGACAGATTCCCCGACGTAGAAAGTGAGATTAGCTGATCATTAGACTCTGCTAGAACTGGACTAATCCAGTCAGTCAGAGATTCATATGATTCTGCTTTGATGTCTGTCTCCCGTGGACAGACCAGCAAGAACAAAAGGGCCGAAAAGAATTGCTTGGAGCGAAGCATATTCAGGCCTATCATCTGAAAAAAACAGCATATGTGTTCAATGCAGATCAAAAGATTTATATGCAGTGCAGGATTAGAGAGATCACTGATCATTGACTAGAGATACCATTAATTGCATCAAGATGGAGACTCATCGGCAACTCAAGCTCGATTTCATCTCCAGGAATCCAAATTTTAGTGATTGAGAGGTAAGATCCTGCAACATATGCCTATTCAGACAAGAAAAAACACTCTGAAACACACATGCACAAACACACAACATGAAAATGCCACCTGGAGCTGGGATTTCTAAGTTTTCATCATTCAGTTTTGCCATTGCAGTTTTCGTATCTGTCCACACAGGCATTCTTAGATGCAACATCGACGACACAGCCTCCTTTTGCTGCATGTGACAAATAGAACATAGAACATTGAACATTGCAAACTGAAGATGATATGAGCTGGATTAATGCTTATATTGTTTCTTCTCTAGTTCTTACCCCCTGATTTAGTTTTATTATCACTCGCAGGCGGTCAAACCACGACGCGATTGGCCTCATTTTCATCTCAACCTCAACTCCTCCAGTTCTCCACTGATAAGTACCAGGTATGTACCGAGCAATGTATAGCCCTGGAACTTCTCCATCTTCTTCGAAGTATATCATGTCTCCTAACTTTGCAAATGCCTCGATTGCTAGAACGATAGTGCCATAAAAACCTTATTAAACTCAACTATAGGACAGATGAAGGTACTTGTATTCTTCATACATACCTGTGCCATAACAACACCAGAATGTGTTGTATTTAGTTCCCCAACCCCTGAAGCTAACGGCCTTAGAACCGCCCGGCTTCAGAGGCAACATGTAAATCATCACCCCGGGTTCCCTCCCCCTCTGTATAGGTAGTATTCCATTGATCAATGCCCTCTCCTGGTTATCCGCGTAGCTAGGATCCTTCGTCCACCTAAACAAGTTCCGAGCTACCTAGGATAGACCTCACTGATAAATCAATCGAGCAAATTTGCTGCCAAATCAGTCATAACACAACAGATGACAAACCTTGAGCATATTATAGGTAGTACATGTCTCCTCATTCTCGCTCGTTAGAGTCGTAGCCAGTCGGTTTGGATCTGTCCTGCTCAGACAGAACCAATGTACTCAGAACAGAAAAGAAAATGACAATTAGAGACGGTATATAACAGAAGATTAAGGTTACCAGTGTTCATCCTCGGAGGTTCCTCCAGTTGCATATGTATGCGAAGAAGTGATCGTATCCATAAAGTATGTAGCTATATCCTACTAAACATACACAAGATATGTGAGAAATAAAGCTGCATATCCAAACTCGGAGTGAATAGCAACATCTTTACCCTATACAAAGGATCGCCTGTAACTTCATATCGCCTCTGAGCACCTGCAACTAATGGAATGTGCGTGTTGGCATGAAAACCCGATAAATCATCAGCCTGCAACAACAAAAGCAGAAAAAATCAAATCTCAAAATAATCAAATTCCCATTAATGTATAATCTCTGAATCTACCTGTACAGCCAGTTCTCCTAGGAAACATGGTTTGTCGAAAAGATGAGCTAACAACAAATGGTTCTTATCTCCCTGAAACACAGATTATGAGTACAATCAACTGACTAAAACACCAAAGTGCTTCCTAAAACAAGCATCAAAACACACCGTAACAGCGTATAAACTGTAAAGATCATCATTCATGCCGCCAACTTCTTCATTCAAACTATCCCAGTGCCTCTGGATGGAGTACTGATCAATCGTGTCCATCACGCGATCGAAATGATAATCAGCCATCCCTTTCAGAATCTCCAAAGCTTCTTCACTGCCAGCATGTGTGTACTGGTCCATAAGGCCTGCCATTATCTGCACAAACCTCCAAAACATCAGAAACTAACATACTTGCACTAAACTGTAGGATGGAGCTGTACCTTGTGAACTGTATAATACGGCGCCCAGACAGTTTTTAGAGTCTCGAACTTGTCGAAAAGCTCAGTAGGAAAGGCACCAACATAGCCACTCCCCATTTTTCTCTGACACTCATTCAGAACAGATACTACTTTGAACATCTTTTCTCTGAGAGTTTCATTCTTAGTACTCGCCCATAACCTCGCCGACGCGCTCATGAAATGCCCTAAACAGAAACACATGAATCATCGGTTACAACACATCATGTATCATCATCATTAAAAACAGGATTTCAGACAGAAACTGCTGAACTCACCTACAAAATGACCTCGGAGCTCGCAACCTATCCTCCATAGGGATTCCCAGGAGTATCAAAACCAGCTGTTTTCCTAAAATTCCACAGCATATCATCAACATCCAACAGTAACAGGTACTCCAGGTTAGTCTGCTGAGCAGTTCCATACATCGAATCCGGGTCCAGCGCCACATCACTCAATGGAACTTCCTTCAAGAATGATGCATTCACCTTAGCACCATCGAAAATCTTGATCTGTTTATCCAACTCTTCCTGTAGTCGTCTCGTTCTTCCTTCCATGCTCATCTTCATCCTCCTCGAAACTCGAGAATCCCAAAAATCATTGGCAAGAAGAGCTAGTGTTTGCTCAACCTTAGAATGGACCTCCTCCTTCCATGTCTCATTTGAAGATGTCTGCAGGAGAAATCTTGAACTGTGTGTTGCATAATCACGAGGGAAGATGTTGGTGCATTCCTTGCTTGCAACACTTACAATGGTCGCAGAAAAAGCAACAAACATAAGCAGGTGGGACAACATTGGATCAAGAGAATGAAACTAAACTGATTGTAAATTTTGTATTACGTACGGGGACTTTGGATGTTTTTAGGCAACAAAGTTTGTTGCATGACACGACTTTCAGTAAGGATCCTTAAGCGTGTTTTAACTAAGATAATCAAGAAAAGAGAGGATGAGCACTACGCCTTGATTATATGCAGAATTAAAATTTTGGGTGTCTTCATTTGAAACACTATTTTTTAAAACGACTAAAATTTGGGTGTCTCATTTTAAACACTATTTTTTAGAACGACTAATCGTTTGATGAAATCATTTTATACTCTCTCTGTCCCGCCTGAATTTGCACAAGCACTATTCATTTAGTCAAAATTGGTTATTTGAAGTCAAAGTCTTGGAAAAGACCATCTTTCCATAGACACATGGAAAAACAGGGTTGAATTGGAATTATAGAATGGTAAAAGGTTTTAGTTGAAGTATTGAAATTTTATTATGCAACATTTAGGAGTGATAGGTTTATGACCCGATTAATGCAGCCAAAAATTTTATTTTAATTTCTTCAAATTTACAGTTTAAACCTTGGTTTTTTCATAACTTATGGAAAGACCGTCTTTCAAGAGACGGACTCTATGTTAATTCTAAATATTAACGTATGTGTTAATTGTAAAAATTGTATATGTTAATTGTAAATATGTTAAATATAATCAATTTAGTTATTTAATTATATTATATATTAATATACTAATTAAATAATAATTAATAATAAATCATGATATAAATAATAGCATGTGAATTAAATAATTTATTTAAAATTTAATGCATAGTATAAATATTATTATGTAAACCCTAACGAGTTTCAAGTAATATGAATTGTAATAATTTATACATTCAAATATGAACAACATTTACTATAAGTTTCTGATTCAAAATAGATAAACAACTTTCTAAATTAAAAATATTTGAATGAAGTTGAAAGTAAACAATATGAAAATTATTAGCTGAGTTAAGAAGAGTTGAGAGAAGTAGAGAATGGTTGAGAAGAGATGATTGGAGCTGAAAATAGTCGAGAATGATTGAGAGTTGTTGGAAAAGGTTGATTTGTGATCATTGTAGACATGACCTTATTAATCAAGTTGGTTCCACGTAGGCCCGATGGCTTTGCCTGGTGGGTAGTGTCGATCCATAATAATAATGCTCAATTATTGCCTTTTTATTTATTTTATCTTTTGAAAAACTCTATAAATTAAATAGGCTTGCTAGTATTATTTTTTACCTCGACTTCTACATTCCTCTCAATTCATCTCTTCCTACATATGTACTGACATAATAAGATATTTCAAAGAAAAGAAAAGCGACTTGTCTTCCGTTTGATTAATCAATACATGCATTTGATATCAACTTGGTTTACAATAGAAAAGCTCGTGCTTTCATTTTCATTTTCATTTTCATTTTCTGCCAAAACTGAAACATTGAAATGCGTGCGTGCGTGCGTGACAAATTTGCAGAAGAAGAATAACTGTTGCGGAGTAGTCCACGAGAAATTTGAGTAGTCATGTGGAAAACCTCTATTTGAAAATGAAAAAGATAAAGTTCTCCACAGTTTTTACACAATACAAATATCTCCACATGTTTTCCCCAAAAAAAAAGTCTTTGTTGTAGTCACTTTCCATATCATGCACTTAGTGAGGATTATAATTGAGTAAATTTTGAGATTCATCTCGCATCTATTATATTAAAGCAATATACTGAAGTTTTGATAGAGATCCGATGAAAATATGTGTGAAATTGACGTTCACTATAAATAATGGGTCGAGCAAAAATATTAGTGCTATCAGGATTATTAATGCCGGTAAAATAGGCCATTTGATGGCGGTTTCAAATCGCCTTCTCTGGCAGCGCCACACAACGAATTTGGTCATTGGACGATAGTTGCACAACCGTTGTTGAATGTTGATAAATTCAATTTCGATTTTGGAACTGACATTGGAAGTTAATATTAAAAAATAAATTGTGTTTTTCTATTTTTTTGAAACCAGAAAATTCATATCGACCACATCGTCTTATTTTTCATACGAACACAAATTAATATTCATTTTCAACACAACACAACCCGTAATTTTCATCTCTTACACTTAAATGAAATCCACCTACAATTAAACTTATAATAATAAACATCAAAATGAAACCCACCTACAATTAAACTTATAATAATAAACATCAAAATGAAACCCACCTACAATTAAACTTATAATAATAAAAATCAAAACAACAATCATCAATCATCAATCCACCTTGAACAATAACGTATACAAAAATTGGTAGGTGAGTTTACAATTAACAAATTCAAAATGGAGAAGAAACCCTACCATGATAATATGAAATTTATCACCACACTTCTTCATATTTGAAGTCGCCGTAGCGGAATCACATTTAAAAGGAAAATAAGGAAGTGTTAGATTTGGGGAGGAGCGGGAGTAGAAGTAAGAAAGAACGAAAAAATGAAGAATGAAAGGAAAAGTGGTTGCACTCTATTATAAAGATGGAATTTTTTTTAAGGGTTTCTTACTTTGCGAAGTCGGAACCTCTTTCGTAAATGGCTCATAAGTACCTTAACATAGTACTCCCACTGTTGCACAATAAACTTTCTACTTTACTTTTTAGTCTTTCCCACATATAACTTCCTATTTGTAAAATTTCCATATATAGTTATTCAATATGCTAATTTAACCCTCATTATTTGTTACTTTTTAAACAATATTCATGGTATCACTCATGCAAACACTTACAAAAATTATATGTCGGCATCAAAAGATGTTGCCAAATAAGATTGCATAAGAGATTGAACCAAACGAAATTAGGAAGTTTATCGTGGACAGAGGGAGTAGCTTTTAATGCACATTTTCTAGGTTCTTAGACGGTGGTTCAACCGCCATTGCCTACTTTAGTGTACTACAGAGGTATTTCCGAAATAGCCACTGACGTCGAAAGTGCATTTCTAAAGGCACTTCTTCCTCCGGAAGCGCATTTCTAAAGGCACTTCCTCCTCCGGAAGCGCATTTCTAAAGGCACTTCCTCCTTCGGAAGCGCTCTTGAAAATGCTTTAATATAGTAGATTTTAGTGTATATTTATATAAAGTTTCTTAGACTGTGGTTCAACCATCGTTGTCTACTTTCACACAGTCCATACACGTGTTTTGACTTTGAAAGTGCCTTAAAAGTGCAAAAAAGTAAACAACGAATCTATCATATGACACTTTCAATGGCGGTTCAATCCCAAATATTCGTTGAGCATACTACATTAGACGATGGTTATTCACCAACCGCCGTTTAACGGATTTTAAGAGCCTTATCGTCAACCAAACAACCAAAACACATACTCTGTGTTCAAAACACTAAATAAACGGCGTTTCCAAAAATAATAACAATCCATAATCATCCTGCAACGAAACCGTTAGTAAAAGATTCATGCATTAATGAAATATCATTTTATATTCATTCGTCTTTTCTCCGCCCAATCACACCTAATGAAATAGTTTTATCAATTAATGAACAAGTCCTACCTAACATTTTTTCATTTAAATAGTATTAAAAAATTTAATTCAAATTTAGTATAATAAACATGTTATAAATGGGTATGAAAATTTTAGTTAAACGGATACAGTGAATTGACATGGGTGTGGTTATGCAATTTGTAATAAAGAAAGGTTAAGCCTATTGATTACTATTGTGACTATTTTTAGTTGGGATGCTGGATCAAAGTGGTATTCTATTGGGTAGATTTAAATCGATTTTGCTGAATGATTTCACAACAAAGGAAGACCGAGTCATCGCATGTTTTTCTTTTAGAACTTTATGTTCATTATTTCTATATAATTGAGATTATCCCGTATCAATTGATGTAAGGCCTTTAAGCCACTCATATTAATATATAGGGTTGGATTTTTAAAAATTTCCGTCACTGAATGTTTCAACTTAAAGTGGGTATGGATAGATTCGTAGTGGAATTACTTCAATCATTCAACTGTATATAGTAGATAGATCATTTGACATGAATATAGGGATTGAAATAATCATTTAAATAAGTTTGATAAATTGTTGTTGATGTATGAATATGAAAATAAAACTTTGGAATCAATCTCATACTTTCAAAATTCATTACTCTTCCCTTCATTTAGAATCTAACTCCAGTAGAATTAATACTTCAATTTTAATTTTCATTCGTAAATCAAAGGCTTCTTCCTTAAATATACAATATATTTTTTTTGAAGAAAGTAAACCTAAATTCCTACCAATTCAGTTACTCCCTCTGTCCCAACCATTTATGCAGAGAGAGAAATGACTGGTTTTAATTTGGGGGGAGTGAAATGTCGAAAATGCCCCCAACTTGAAAGCCCTCTGAATAGCCCTCTTCGCCTCTCCACTGCCTCTACACCTGCCCCATCACCACCTCTCCACCGCCTCGCTACTGCCTCTCCACCTGCCCTAATTTCCGGAGCAAGAAACTTGTTCCCCCCAGTCTCGCCAACTGTGGGAATGAGGGAAGAAGCATGGTCGATAGAGATGGGGAAACAGTTTGCATGCTCAAGATCTGCAACAATCGGAGTAGTCAGAGATAGGGAAATGGTCGCCGGAGACGCGGTAGACAAAGGCATGGTAGAAACGCGACATAAAGGGTGAGAGAGAAAGATGTCGAAGAGAGTCAACGGAGACGCAG
>JAULKM010000007.1:15531390-15544340 GCA_032355605.1 Rubia tinctorum
CAAAAGGGCTTTAAAATATCATGTTTGAGAGGTACGACGACGACCTCCCAGTTGACCAGTGATTAGTGAAGTTAAAACCATTTCATTAGTGTTTATGTATGGAATGTCAAATAAGTGTTGACAATTGATTAATTAAGGTCAAACCTAAGTTATTAGTATTTATTTATGTAAAGTCAAGTAAGGGTCGATCGTTGATTAGTCAAGATCAAATATTTTCATTAGTCTTTATGTATGGAAAGTCAAATAAGAGTTGACCATTAATTAGTTAAGGTCAAATCTTAGTTATTAGTGATTATGTATGAAAGGTTAAGTAAGGGTTGACTATTAATTAGTTAAAATCAAATCATTTTATTTGTGTTTATATATGTAAAGTTAAATAAGGGCTGACTGTTAATTAGTTAAGGTCAAATTTTTTTATTAGTGTTTATGTATGGAAAATCAAATAAGGGTTGACCATTAATTAGTTAAGGTCAAACATTTTCAGTAGTGTTTATGTATGGAATGTCAAATAAGAGTTGATCGTTGATTAGTTAAAATAAACTATTTTTTAGTGTTTGTATATGAAAAGTCAAGGATAAACTGTTTAGTGGTCGTTTCCATAACCTTTTCATTAGTAGGTCGATGATTGATTAAGGTCAAATTTTAATTATTTGAATATATATATATATATAGAGTCAAGTCATAATCTATGCATGTATACATATTACTAAAAGATCAATTTTTAGCCACGTCACTTTTGCCATGTGTCACCCTTGTAATTAGTCACATGTCAAATGAAATAAATTAAATGTAGAGTTCGAGTCCTATGTGATCAAAGTCGAATATTAATAAATAAACTCTTTTTTACTTAAACATGTGTCACTCGAACTCTACATTTAATTTATTTCATTTGAAAATATAAACTTAAAGTCATAGTTAAAAGTATTAAAAAAATTAAAAATTTAAATGAAATGGAGTTGCATAAAAAATTTAAAAATTATAATTTAGTTTTGTTAACAATTAAGTTAAATTATATATATATATATATTAAATCGTGTATCACAAGAGTGTTATCTAATTATTCATATACTAATAAATAAAATAATGTTCTTAATAACATATACAAATGGTGAAAGTGGATTAGGCCCATGTCTGTTAGAGAAACGTGCTACTTCGGCCACAAAGAATACCGATTTTGGTAAGCGAGAAAGCCTTGCCACGTCAGTCATTTCATGACTTCCAGAGAGTCGTGTGATGTCGTTTGATTTCAGTAAGCGAGAAAGGCTTGCCACGTCAGTCATTTCATGATTGCAAGAGAGAGTTGTATGATGTCGTTCACAAACACAACCGACGTTGGTATGTGAGAAATGCGTGCGACGGCATCATTGATGTTAGCGGACATTCAACGTCAGTAAAAAAATTAAACGTTGTCGGTAAGCGGGACAGAGGTGCTACGACGGCCATATCATGTGTGCGAGAAGGTCGTGCGACGTCGGTCAAAAACACAACGGACGTCGGTAAGCGAGAAATGCGTGCGAAGTTGGTCATTCATGTCTGTAAGGGGCACGTTGCGACGTCGGCCACAAACACAACACACGTTGATAAGTGAGAAAGGCATGCGATGTCGGTCATTCCAGACTTTTTATCTCGAATTTTTTCAAACCGAGGTAAAAAGAGTACTTTTTACCTCTTTTTTAAAAAACCGTGGTAAGTAATATTATTTACTTTGATAAAAAAATAACTAAGGTAAAAGAACTCTTTACCGCGATTATTTAACCTAATCCAAAAAACCGAGGTAAAAAGTTCGAAATAATAGGTGTTGTCTCTTGCAGTGATTGACACTCTAACTAGGCCTCATATAGCCCATTAGAACACCCCTTTTGACGAAGTATCAAATTAACTACTCTTTCTGTCTAAGCATAACTTGCACACTTTGACTTTTGACAATAGACTCAAAAAATGTTTCACCATTAATATATTTAATTATGTAAGATAAAAATTAATATTATGAAAATACACACTAAAACGAATTCAAAACTATGTCACTTGATAGTATCCTTACTTATACATCAATAGATTTTTAAAGTTTAAATTAGTCAATTTTGACTAAATTAATAATACAATTGTAGATTACAGGGAATATAGGTTTTAACCTGATAATAATCAACCCCCACGGTCTTCTGCTATTGAATCTAGCCAAAATCCCCCGAGGCTCAAAGAAAAAGTACAAACACCGCTTCCCCCTCGTACTTCATATTCAGTGAAGCCAATTTCTCCAAATATCCTTTAATATGTGAATGATGACATCTCTCTGATCTCTTCTCCCACACAAAATGATACTATCTGTCAAGTAAATCCTTCTCTAAAGAGCATGAATCATCACAAGAGAATTCTAAAGTGCTACAGCTGGATAAGGTAAGTGACAACCACCTCTTTTAAAATCAATTTGAAAGCGGATAAAAGTAGCAAAAGAACTCTTTTAAATAAACTTAATTAGATGAATCTTAGATCATATTCTATGATAAAAAAAAACGCATGTGATCATGATAGATACAACCAACAACATTAAATCATGTCTAGCCTGGAGTCTTAGGGGATTGATATCTATGGACATAATGAAAAAATTAATTCAACATCATGAAATTCAAATTCTTTTTATAATAGTAGCTAAACATCATCACCTCCAAGGTGATAGTTATAGAGTTGGATTAAATTTTAGTCAATGTAACTATTCCCAGAACACTAACATTTGGTTATTTTGGAATTCTGGTTTCAAGTAGATATCGAATCTAATTCACCTCAGTTCATACCTACTAAAAATTAAAAACTCTATTTTCCAAACAAAAATCACTTGTATTATCCATGCTTCAACTGTGATATAAATAAAAAATAAAATTGTGGACTATGTTAGACTAAGTCATATAGAAGAGTAGTATTAGAGTTCTTGTTGTCTTCAAACTCTACTATGTAATTTTCTATATATTTGCACCACTTAATAATACAATGCATTACTGGAAATACAATCTCCAAACATGGTATCAGAGCATGGTACGGTTCAGAACCAAAATAAAAATATTTTTTTTCTTTCTTTCGGTCAACCTCGTCCGCATGCATGCATCCCTAGTTGGCCTTGCTTTATTCTCACGAAACAAAAACAAAAACGGCGGCCGCCTCAGGGTTTTAATCCTTTCTTCTTTGCTTTTCAGCGCCGCTTTTTTTTCCCTGCTTCTTCTTCAGACGCTGCCTCACCCTTTAGACGTTGCTTCAACCTTCAACCATGGCTGAAAGACTATCCAATGGCACCCTCAACACTCTCATACATCTCCTCACTTATAAACTCCTTTTCTCAAAATTTATGCTATGGAAAATTCAGGTTACACATGTGCTGGAGTCTCAAAACCTATTCGAATTTCATGATGAGTCGCTACCTTGTCCGGGTGAATCACCGGCGTTCGCTTATTCTTCAACTCTCTCTTTTGTGTCCATCGTTGCTTCTCCAGGTGGTGCTGCGTCCGATTCTTCTTCTTCGGCGATCGCTCCTCGTACGAATGTTGCCCGCGCTGCCTGGATTGTTGATGATCGGCGTCTCTGTGGGTTCCTATTTGCGACTCTCACGGATGAAGCAATGGTGGAATTTATTGGCTGCAAGATGTCCAAGGAGATTTGGGATCGTCTTCACACTTTATTTCAAAATACTTGCAAATTCAACATTCTTCAACTTCGTGATCAGGTATTGAATCTTCGTCGTATTGGGTCTGTTGTCGAGTTGCACTCCAAGTTCAAGTCTATTGTTGATAAATTGGTTATTATGGGTTATGATCCTTCTAATGATGAACAAGTTCTATGGTTTTTACGTGCTCTTAGTCCTGAGTACAAACATTTCAGTGCTCTGTTGCTGTCCCATAACCCGTCTCCTTCCTACGTTGATATTGTTACTCGGGCTACGAATCATGAGGCATTTATCCACTCCTTCAATGGTTTCAGTCCTTTCCTGTCTCTGGGATTGCTCCTGCTGCTTTTTCTGCTTCAGATCATCAAGATGAAGGGGGTGTGGGGCCCACATGTCGGTGAGAGGTGGTGGCGCGTGGGGTTCACGCACCGCGCGTGGCGCCCGTTCTAGTGGCCGCAGCCCAGGTTCTGGTTCTGGAGGTTATTCTGGTCGGGGTCGTCCGCATTGTACATGGTGTGGCTGTGCTGGTCATTTTTCCTCTACTTGTTATCGCATGTTGGCCCAGCAGCGACATTCGAATTTGACTCACTTGGCTGAATCTTTTCAGTCTTCCCTCCATGTGGATCCATCTTCCCACACCTTAGACTGGTACCTAGACTCTGGTGCCACCAACCATATGGCCTCCTCTGCTTCCACCCTGTAGAACGTTACTCCTTATCATGGTAATTCTCATGTTTATGTTGGTAATGGCAATTTTGATTTTTCATATTGGTGATTCTCAGATTTATTCTACTTTATGCTTATATGATGTCTTAGTTGTTCCCGATATTAATAAGAACCTTTTATCTATCAGTAAGCTCACCAAAGATCTGAATGTTGTTATTACTTTTGATGACTACAACTTTGTGATTCAGAGCAAAGTGTCCAAGGCGGTCGTGGGCAGAGGCCACAGTGAGGGTGGCATGTACGTCTTGGATCATGGAGAGGTTGCACTTGTCTCTTTTCTCCAGCAAAATAAAGGACGTGCTTCATTTGAGCTTTGGTATGCTCGGCTTGGACATGTGTCCCCAAGTGTTATATCTAGTTTGCATAAGTCTGGAATGCTTTCTGTTTCTTCTGTATTGCCCAAACCGACCACCTGCGCCCCTTGTGTTATGGCTAAGGGTCATCAGTTGGCATTTGTTGAAAATCATAAACGTGCTTTGCATGTATTGGATTTGGTTCATTGCGATTTATGGGGCCCTTCCCCGGTTTTATTTGATTATGGCTTTGCTTATTATGCTCTATTTGTTGATGACTTTTCTCGTTTCACCTGGCTTTATCCACTTCATCGCAAGTCAGATTTTGTTGATGTTTATCTTCAGTTCGAGGCTTTGGTTGAACACTAATTTTCGGCCAAGATTAAGGTGTTTCAGAGTGATGGTGGTTCCGAGTTCCTTAACTCTTGTCTTCGCTCTCATTTTGCTTCTAAGGGCATCTACCATCAAGTTTCTTGCCCTTACACTCCAGAGCAAAATGGGCGTGCAGAGCGAAAACATAGACATGTTGCGGAAATGGGGTTAACTATGCTTTTTCATTCGCATTTACCGTTGTCTCATTGGGATGATGACTTTGCCACAGTGGTTCACACCATAAACCGGCTGCCTACTCCAAATCTGCACGGCTCTACTCCCTACAATTTGCTTTTTGGTCGAAATCCCATTTACTCAAACTTTCACCCCTTTGGGTGTCGGGTCTTTCCTTATGTTCGGCCGGTTGCTCCGCACAAGCTATCCCCTCGAAGCATTCCATGCAATTTCCTTGGCTACAGTTCGCAGTATAAGGGATTCCGCTGTCTTGATCCGTCTTCCCGTCATGTCTATGTGACTCGCCATGCTCGGTTTGATGAGCTCTATTTTCCTTTTGCCTCCACCTCCGCCTCGGCAGCTGGTTTGCCTTTCTCGACTTTAGATGTCTCTGCTTTCATTGATCCTGAGCTGGCTTCATTACCAGAGTCATCTCCTTCATCTCCTGTTCGCTCCTCTCCTTGTCAGACTTGTACCTCGAGTTCTGATTCTCCAGTGGTCCCCTCTACAGTTCCAGCATTATCTTCGGTCATTTCTCTACAACCCACTCCTCCTGACTCACCACACTTGTCAGCTGATTCTTTGTCCTCATCCCCGTTGCGGACTCATCGAATGGTGACTCGATCTACCACAGGGACTATTCAGCGGCGGAATTACTCAGATCTTGCAGTGCATGGTTTTCTTGCTGCCTTACTAACCCAGACGGAACCGATAGACTATCGTTCTGCTCTTCGTGATCCCTCTTGGGTGGCATCCATGGATGAAGAAATTGCTGCTATACGTAGTCAGCATACCTGGGAGCTAGTTCCGCGCCCTTCGAATGTCAACATTGTTGGCTCCAAGTGGGTGTACCGCCTCAAGTATCGTCCCGATGGCAGTACTGACCGTTATAAAACTCGTCTGGTTGCTCAGGGGTTATCTCAGATTTCAGGGTTTGATTTTGATCACACCTTCAACCCTGCAGTCAAGGCCTCGATGGTTCGCACAGTTCTTGCCATTGCTACGATGCGCTCTTGGCCGCTCCACCAGCTGGATGTTAAGAATGTCTTTCTAAATGGTGTCCTTGATGCTCCAGTGTATATAGCTCATCCGGTCGGTTACAAGGATCCCCTCCGGCCAGATCATGTTTGTTGCTTACGTAAGGCCATCTATGGTCTCAAGCAAGCCCCCCGGGCATAGTTCCAGCGATTCAGCAGGTACCTAGTTCGACTTGATTTTCGGTGCAGTACTGTTGACACTTCCTTGTTTATTCTTGCTCGGGGGACATCACTACTCTATCTTCTTGTATACGTCGATGATATTATCCTCACCGGAAATGACTCCTCTATGCTTCAACAGTTTATCGCTCGCACTCACCAGGAGTTTGCCATCAAGAACCTGGGGGCTCTTCACTATTTCCTTGGTCTTGAAGTTACGCCCATTGCCTCTGGTCTTCTTCTTGGACAGGAAAAATATGCTCGTGACATTTTGAGTCATGCTGGGTCTCAGATGCTTCTCCTGTCGCCACTCCATTTTTGCCGAACTCCCAGCTTCTCAGCAACACTAGTCCTCGATTTTCAAACCCGACACTATATCGCTCGTTGGTTGGTGCTTTGCAGTACTTAACCATTACTCGCCAGGATCTGGCTTTTGCGATTAACTCCATTAGTCAGTTTCTCCAGGACCCTCAGGATGATCATTTTGCCGCGGTTACTCGGATTATTCGCTATGTTCGCTGTACTATTCACTTTGGTCTCACCTTCCGTGCTGCTAGTTCCTTTGAGGTGGTGAGTTATTCGGATGCTGATTGGGCTCGTTGCATCGAGACTCGTCGTTCTACTTACGTATATGCTATTTTTCTTGGCGGTAATCTTGTGTCCTGGAGCGCCAAGAAGCAGCCTACTGTTTCTCGATCGAGTACGGAGTCGGAATATCAAGCTTTGGTGAATACTGCTTCAGAGGTTGTTTGGCTGTCCCCTTTGCTCCGTGATCTTCGATTTTCTCTCTCTGGGCCCCCCTGTTGTTGTGTGATAACAACAGTGCCATTTTCTTGGCGCAGAATCCGGTTGCTCATAAGCGTGCTAAGCACATTGATATTGACTATCACTTTGTTCGTGAGCTCGCTTTAGCTGGCAAGCTTTGTGTCGCTCATGTTCCCACTACACTTCAGGTTGCAGATATCTTCACAACGGGTCTTTCCCGTCCTTTGTTTTAGTTCTTTAGATCCAAGTTTTGCGTCTCTGAGCATCCGACGCTTCGCTTGAGGGGGGGTGTTAGACTAAGTCATATAGAAGAGTAGTATTAGAGTTCTTGTTGTATTCAAACTCTACTATGTAATCTTCTATATATTTGCACCACTTAATAATACAATGTATTACAGGAAATACAATCTCCAAACAATTTGCATAGAGACAATGAAAGATGCATATAAGTTCAAAAAATAGAGGGAGTATAAGTCAAACTAAATTAAATTAAGGTTAAAACCTCACACATACGGAGTATAATTTTTATAATATGCCTAAATCATTTTTATTGGATCCTTACATAGTTTGAAAATTTATTTTCAAACCTTAAAAAAATTAAATTTTTGGGACTAAGACTTTTGTGGAAAGTAGCTTTTGAGGCAAAAGACACACTCTGGTATAAAAATTATCACATGACTCTCACGTGATAATACTATCCCATTTCACCACCACAAACTCAAGCGGCACCACCACCTTCTCAATCCCTCCTCCGAATACACCATTGGCACCACTACCACCTCCTATTCCGCCACCAAAACCTGGTTCACCACTTGTACCTCCACTTAAGCATTCACCAGTAGGGCAGTCAAAACCACTGTCAATCTTTGCCTGGACAAATTCCACAACTCCACTACAAAAGAGGGTTATCGTAACACTTTTCTTACAACACTTATTAAAAATGTTATAATATCTTATAAATGTTACTTAAATATTTGAAAAGCGTTATATAAATTTTGAAAAGTGTTGTGTTAGATCCAACGCAACATCATCTAAGGTAATACTTGTAAAAGTCATGTTGCAATAGGTGCTAATAATACTAGTCGAAGAAAATAACCTACGAAATTAGAAAAAAAATTGTCGGCTGAAAATTTTACACAATTATAATAGAATGATCGAGACCTAAAAATTATTTTCCACAAAACTTAGAATATAAAAAAACTTCAATATTCTATTAGAATTCAAAAATATTTTTTCTTATTATGTTAAATTCTAATGAAACTAATTTAATCTTATAAAAGTTCTGCTTAATTTTATTGACTCGATCATGCAAAGTCCAAACCCAATCATCTCAACTTTATAGACCTGGATTTAATTATGAGAACCGGAAAATAACAAGAAGGCCTTTTGGTGCACTTGAGAGAAACGTTGATTCCATAGCTGCTCATTTTTCCCTTTCGATTTATCAAAGCAATCGAACAAAGCCTTTTCAGTTCAGAGTGCAAATGAAGCCATGCTCAGACTTCATACGACAAATCCACGTTATTTTTTTCAACTGAGAGATTTACTTACTTTTAATTTGTATTATTTTAAAAAAAACTAGAACTCAAAGATTCTTATATTATTACCTAATTGTTGGAATTAATGATGTCGTATTTCAATCACGTGTACAGTAGCATACTTATTAAAATCACGAGTAAAAAACCGATTGACAACGCCTCTCCTTTTAGCATGCATACTTACAGTACTTCTCATCATCCCTATTAATAGTTAATTTACACCCTCCGTCCCAACCGAATTTACACACATTTTGGTTAACGTCTGTCCTTTCATTCCTTTATAATTGAAAATAAATTCAGTTAATTTTCAAAAGTCAAAATATGTCATTTTGCTAGGATTGAGGTCTTATTTTTTTCCATCTTTCCCACACCATGTGAGATGGAGAGAAATTGTTTTTAATGATTATATTATATTTAATCTTGTTTTGTTTCTCATATTTAGTTTTTTGTTTCTCGATTAATAAGTGTGGAGTTTCTTCCCTTATAAACGTGATGTCCCTTTTCTCCTACATAGATGTGAAGTTCATACTAATAAGGTGTTTGTGATCTAATTTGTTGCTCATGGTTTGAATTTAGATTCGGTCATATTCGTACTCTAAAGTTGCATATGATCACATATATATTCTTACTCTAGAGCAAGTGATGTTACAAATATAATAGAATCTTATTTGACCTAGCATTATTGACGGTGAAACACTTATATTTGCTAAACAATCATAATTTTTTATTAAAAGTAAGTTAATATCGTCGAATGCTTTATTATAATATTACTAGCTCTCTAACTTTGATAGCTTGTGGATATGTACATGAGAAAGTTTCATGTTAGATGATCGGTTAGGTCAACAATGAAAATCTCATTTTAAATAAAAATTTCAAAGTCATAAAAAACTCATTACAATAAATAAAAATAAATATCTAATCATCTAATTAGTAGCATCAATTATAAAATAATATTGTCCAATTGTTACCCGATCTAAATCAAAACTTTGTGCTTGTACATTGAATGTTAATTCCAAAGATAATGAAGCGTTAAATGCCACGCAACTGACCCAACCATTTGCTTCAAATAATTCGTCCATATCCTTTACGCATGTTGACCTGTCGTCCCCCTCTTACACACAGCACGTGAGACCCGTTTTCGTCATTCCACATCACTTCTCCCCACCCCCTGCATAAAACACACACTCCGCTCCACACCGCTGCATGAAAATTTACTCCCCCACATGCAAACTCAGCAGAGAGAGAAAACACACACGAGTCAGAAACACTAATGGCGCCAACAATGGTAGCTCCGCTTTTACTCGCCGTCGTCATTATGGCGGTGTCCTCCTCCGCCGCCGCCTGCCCCACCTCCGACCGCGACGCCCTGCTCGCCGTGAAGGCGGCGCTGAACGAGCAAGGGCTGGGCATCTTCAACACCTGGTCCGGCAACGACTGCTGCCGGAACTGGTACGGTGTCAGCTGCGACCCCGAGCTCCACCGCGTCGCCGACATCAACCTCCGCGGCGAGTCCGAGGACCCCATCTTTCAGAAGGCCCACCGCACCGGATACATGACGGGGACCATCTCTCCGGCGATATGCAAGCTCGAGCGCCTCTCCAGCCTCACCATCGCCGACTGGAAGGGCATCTCCGGCACCATCCCGGCCTGCGTCACCTCCCTGCCCTTCCTCCGCATCATCGACCTCATCGGGAACAAGCTCTCCGGCGAGCTCCCGGCCGACATCGGGAGGCTGAGTCGACTCACTGTGTTGAACGTGGCGGATAACCAGATAAGGGGACGAATCCCGAGGTCCCTCACCAACTTATCTTCATTAATGCATCTGGATCTTCGGAATAATCTAATCCGAGGAACCATTCCGAGGGATTTCGGGAAATTAAGGATGCTGAGTCGGGCCCTACTGAGTCGGAATCGTCTCCATGGTTTCATCCCGAACTCCATCTCCACCATCTACCGTCTCTCGGATCTCGACCTCTCCCTGAATCGGATCTCTGGTCCGATCCCGGCCTCCCTCGGCAGAATGTCGGTTCTGGCAACGTTAAACCTAGACGGCAACAACATCACTGGAACCATCCCGCCGGCGCTGATAAACTCCCGGATCGAGACGCTGAACCTGAGCAAAAACGGGATCGAGGGCGAGATTCCGGACGCTTTCGGGATGAGGTCGTATTTCACGGTTCTTGATTTGTCGTACAATAAGCTGAAGGGGAGCATTCCAAAGTCGATAGCTTCCGCCACCTTCATCGGCCACCTCGACGTCAGCCACAACCACCTCTGCGGCCCGATTCCGGGAGGCTCGCCGTTCGACCACCTCGAAGCGTCGTCGTTTGTTAACAACGACTGTCTCTGCGGGAAGCCGCTAAAAGCTTGCTTGAAGAAATGAGCTTAGTTAACTACTACGAGTATATGTTAAATATAGATTACTGTGGAGTTTATGTTTATGGCCGTTTTTTAAATCCTTCTCTAATAAATTCGTCTCTATTTTGCATTTCTATTTTGTATGTTTAGTTAATTAGATTCTACTTTTTCGTATGATTTATTCTTAATCAATACTAGTTTGTAATGTTTAATGTAGTCTGTAATGTTTAATCTATAATATTCGAATGTTTAGTCTATAATATACATGAGTCCATCTGTCCATGTGTCTCTCAGAAATAAATAGGTATATTAAAATAAATGAATAAAAATATTTATAACCATAACATTTGATTGAAAGTGTCAATATAACTCAACAATATGAGAAAGTGTCAATGTAACCCTAACTTATCACCAATTGTGTCAATCTAACCCTAATTATTGATCAAATTGTGCCAATATAGCCAAACTATCTAATTCAATCACTGACCAAAGAATTCAAGCATTGACCAAATACTGAAATGACCAAAATACCTCTATAGCTAAAACTTAAAATTTAGTACACATTATACCCCCTATTTTCTTTCTTCTTCACAACCCGCCTCCGTCGTCGGACCTTCACTTCCGCCGCCAAACCTTCGCCTCAGCCGCCAGAAAACTCCAGAATAAAGATAAAGACAATAATTTTTTAAAGAAAACACCAGTTCACCACCGCATCCCAAATCTCCCTCCGCTCCCTCTGATCACTAATTCACCACACCGCCACCACCACCCCTGCCCGTGCACTTACCACCGCCTTCACCACTGCTTCCTCACCTTCTTCACATCCCAACTCTCCCTCCGCCATCGTCCACCACCGAATCACCACAACACCACTACCGTCGAAACCCTCACCCCAAAATGAAGGGTAGAGTGGTGGCACCCCCTTCGCCGACGAAGACGAAGACCAAAAGCCCACTACTACGGAACCATATCCACCCACCGCAGAACCTTAGCCACCCTGCCGCGGTAGGTGAACCTTAGCCTACCGCAGTAGGTGAACCATAGCCACCCCACCTCCGGCGAACCAGTGTCTCTCCCATGCTTGTAGAGTTGCTCCGCCGTTTCGGAGAGAATTCCGTCAACACCCCAACCGCCATGTGATTCCGTTGGCGACCCATTTTTGAAGCCGAACCCAAACCTGTTTGTTCTCTCTGTCTATTGGTCGTCGAACGTTGAATACAACACTGCCCGCGGCGTCAAGTTGAAGACCGGCATCATGTTGAGGCTCATTTACGCCAGCATCGATTTGAAGCTCAGCATCGCCGTCGATTTGAGATTTGGGGGCGCACCAAATGGCTAGGGTTTCGAGATTTGGAGTTGGTGGAGGGCCTCTAGGATGAGGGTGGCGCTGGGGCTGCCTGGAGCTAGCTGGAGGGGTGGCGGTGGTGGCTGGATGAAGGCGGAAGGGGGTGGTGTCAATAACCGGTGACGAGGTGGTCGGCGGTGAGGGGAAATATGAATTTAGGTCGGAAATCTGATGTTGGAAATCTGGCGCCGGAGGTCCGACTGGGGCGGAGTGGCCGTCGCGGCGGCGCGGTGAAAGTGGTGGAGCAGTTGCGGTGGTGGGTCAAAGGGCATTTTTTCTGTCATTTTTTTATTTCAGGATGAAGGGCATTTTGGTCATTTTCGGTCGATCAATGGCCGGAAATGGCCAGTCAATGTTGGAATATAGGTTTTAAGGTTATATTTGCACTTATGTAAATTAGTTAGGGTTATTTTTACATTAAAAATAATTTCATGATTATATCTAGGGGTGGGCATCAGGTCGGTTTTCAAATGTTTCGGTTTATTTGGTTCGGTTTAATCGGGTTGACCTTTCAAAAACCCAAAACCAAGAACC
>JAULKM010000007.1:15564000-15593606 GCA_032355605.1 Rubia tinctorum
ACTTTGATCCTAAATAATAAATTAATATATTTATAATAAAAATATAAATCAAACTTGAAAAACTTTGATCCTAAATAATAAATTAATATATTTATAATAAAAATATAAATCAAACTTGAAAAACTTTGATCCTAAATAATAAATTAATATATTTATAATAAAAATATAAATCAAACTTGAAAAACTTTGATCCTAAATATAAATTAATATATTTATAATAAAAATATCATATGAGATATCGCTCGATTCATTTTAACATCTATTTTTTAAATATCACATTTTTATATGAAATTGTTACATTTAGTTAAAGATATTAACGTTCAAACATGATCGTGAAAAAGTAAACATGCTGATGAAGTATTCCGCAGCACTTGTCTGGTATGCTCAAGAAAATGGATTATGGGTCCCAGGGATTTATGCACGACTGGATTAAACAAACACTTGCCCAACTTTAAAAAAATACTCCCTCTAGTTCTTTTTAATTGACCCCATAAGATGACACAAGTTTTTTTAAAAAAAGTAAAATCAGTGGTGAAATTTTTATTGAAATGATAAAAAGTGAACTGAATGGTAGAAACAATCTAGTATTTTCCATATAAAGGAAGTGTCAAAAAAATCACTCATAAATAATAAGTGTTTTAATATTAGAGGAACGGAGGGAGTACAGTGGATTTGCCACTAAGATTAATGAATGATGATGCCTCTTTGGACTTCCCAATAGCAGGTCGCATGCATGATTGATTGTTAATAAAAGTAATTATCAAATATCCTTATTAGTCTAAATAATTATAAAATTTCTCATTTAACAGTTAGTCAATCTAAAACAAAACTTTTTCATATATAAATAAATAAATAATATGTACACATATTTCTATTAAAAACACTTTATCATTGTATAAAAAATTCAAACATTTTTTTTATTTCAGATTATGTGTTTCTTTGGATTTTCTTCAGTGATATATATGTATAGTACAATGAGATATTTATGGTTTTAAATATATTTTTAGGAGTTATATATTTTAACAAGTGATTGATTATATATTTAAAAAAATAAAATCAATAATATATTATAATATTAGTATGTTATATTTAAACAACTTGTGTTTAGAATGATCAAAATGACTTCAATATTTCCAGTTGACAACACCACAAAACCAAACTAGTGAAAGTAAACTATTTCTATTATATGGTGACTGAGATTATATTTAATCTCATTTAACACTTTAGATTTTGTAAACTTTTTGCGATAAAATAAAGGTGTCAATAATATAAAAATGTATTATCGAACATATTTTTATGAAAGGGTACGCCTCAAGTCAAGATACGTGGCATGTTCATAAATCTATGTGCATGTTATTTTACTTTTTAACTTAAAATTATATATATTTTAATTTAAAAATGTATTTTATATGTTAAAGTATGTAATAAAATGTGTTTTATTGTGAAAATATAATAAATATTAATTTAAAAAATATTAATTTAAAAATAATTTATATAAATTAAAAATTAATATTTAATCGGACAAATATTAAGGACATAAGTTAAAAAATACACGATTTATGACAAACTACCTATTAGGAAAATAGGATCTCATTTTTTTTTAAAATTAAGAGGAAAAAAAACATCACCACTCCGTCCCAGTTTAAATCGGTCACATGTTTTTTGGACATTATTTTTCATCAAAATTTGTCCGTATATTTGTATAGATATATGGGGAATAATATTATCATATGTGATATTGTTGAATTCGTCGTAACAAGTAGTTTATAAATATTAACTATTTATTTCCTGTTATTATACTTACGTGAACATATTATCTGTCAAATATGTTTTTTAAATAGCGTAATAATGATTGTTGAACAATTTAATTTAGAACGGAGGGAGTACAAAGACTTGTAAACTTGGAGAATAATGAAGTTTACGTAAATTATAAGTATGGTTTTATGGTGTAACTTCCACACCGTATCTCCGATACTGTAAATATCATGACATTAGTTAATCGCTAAAATCAAGAATAATGGATTAAAATTTATCTTTTAATTTTAAAATATAATTACTGATAAGTTAACTTCCATTTTACTTGGGGTACGGTTAACATTGTATTCCCAGTGTAGTGTACGGTATAAGAATTGATTTAGGGCATTGCTATATTACGCCCTATATTTTACTTGTTTACTCTCTAATACGTATATGTACATGTATAAAATTATTTTAATTTAAAATAAACAAAAAATAAATCTGGTCTTCCCGGCCACCACCACCACCGGGTCACCATCGCCGCCGCCTGGCCACCACAACCCCGTCGTCCCAAGCCCTGTTGTCCCAACCCCAGCTCCGCTGTTCCAAACCCAGCCCTGCCGTCTTAAGCCCAGCTTTATCTGATCCTTTCCCCGTCGCTGATGGTTCTCGTGAGGCAGCTCTCGAGCTAGGGAAACGAGAGCCGGGAGGAGTGAGATCGGGGCGATGAGACCTGGACGACGAGACCCGGACGAGAGTCAGGACGAGAACGGGCGACGAGAGCCAAGTCGGGCAGTGCGACAAGAGTCGGGTCGTGCAGGTGAAACGAGAGTGGGTATCGGGCGGTGAAACGAGAGTGGGAAAGGGAGAACCGGGGGAGAAGGAGGGAAAGGGAGAATCGGTGGAGAAGGAGGGAAAGGGAGAACTGGAGAAGGAGAGCCGGAGAACGAGATCGGCGGGGAAAACGAGATCGGCGGGGAAACGAAAACGGCGGAGATGGCAAGTCTCGTCGGAGGAGACGTTGGAGAACACGCCGGCGGAACCCCTGCACCCGCTGACTTTCGGCGCCGGCGAACATGTCCGGCGCCGGCGATCAACTCCACCGCCAGTAAATCATCCGGAAATCAGTCGATAAATTGGCCAAAAAGTTTCACATTTTTCTGAAACTAAATAAAATTTTATTTATATTTAAATAAAATTTAAAAAATATGTTATATTAAATATATACAAATACATGACGTAATACAATAAAATACATGACATAACGTAGCAATCCATTTGATTTATTTTGAGACCAATAAATTCGATGTACGGTTATACGTAGAATCCGACGCGTCTATATTATGGCCCTTTGCAAAGATTCAGCGAAGCGGAGATGACCCGACCACACTTTGCCCAGTCTTTAAAAAATAAAATAAAGAACTTCAAAAAAAATAAAATATAGAAAAATCGTCACTCATATTAATCCTTCCCTCATTATGCCCACGTAAGTCAAGTCAAGTCAAGTGCAGTGACGATTCAAGGTGTCTTCCTTAGTGGTTATAAAACATGACCTCATACTCCTATAAATAACTACCATATGATTCATCACTACCAAAACACATCAAAATTTCCAACATTCACAAACGCTCTTCATTCAACAAAGAACTAGCTAGTGCTTTGTATCACTTCCCAAAAACCAAGAAAAATGAAGGTATGTAGTTATTGATTGGCTTCACTCATGATATATGTGAATTGTGATCCTTATATCTTGTTTACTTCTTGTTGCAGATGAAGGTGGTGATCAGGGTGTCCATGAATGATCAAAGGTCCCGAAAGAAGGCCCTCAAAACCGTCGTCGGCTGCTTAGGTAAGATCTCATTCCCGACAATTAGTATCAGAAACACGACTCTTATTCTGGAACGGATTGCCTGATTGGGCTTTGCTCGCTTTCTTGACTTAGGCGTGGAGTCGGCGGCTGTGCAGGGCAGTGACAAGGACCTTGTGGTAGTGATTGGAGAAGGGATAGATGCGGTGAAAATCACAACTTTGTTGAGGAAAAATGTTGGGTTTTCTGAGATTGTTAGTGTTGGTGAAGACAAGAAAGAAGAGAAGAAGGAAGAGAAGAAGGAAGAGAAAAAGGAGGATCCTCCAAAGACTGTTTGGACTGCTCATCCTTATGCTTACAATTACAGTGGTTACAATACAAATTATACAGTTCCTTACCAACATGTTTACGATGTTATGGACTCGAATTCTGATCCTTGATCTATCATGTGAAAGGAAGGTTCATTTTGGCCTATGATCAGAAGGGTTCTGTTGCTATGTTTTTCAAAGCAATAGTTTTGAGGTTTTGGTCAATTTGCATTTTTTTTTGTTGATTTAGCATAGTATCCAAGAGGATCGATCTGTTTTAAATAGGAGATCAATAAGTTTGCAATTCTACTAAAAATTAGCACCTTTTGTTCTTCTTCTTGTAATTGTGATTCATTTTTTGAAAGGATATAGTCAGAGCATGAGTTTTTGTTACAGTTTAAATACCACCTTCGTCACGGTACAAGGTTCCTAGTTACCATTTTGGTCTGTCCTACCTAAAGGTTCTTATTTCAACTATAAGATTTATGGATGAAATTTGACCCGCTCATCTCAATTCCTCAATTTTCATGACAAATCAGCATGAAAAAATGTCAGTGGAAAAAAACACTTTACAGTGGAAAATAGGGAGTGCGAGTAGTGTTATTGGATGGGAAACTATTAAGTTGTTTGAAGAAATGGAGGTAGACGTAGCAGCATCTCAAGACTTTCTTAGTGAACACCATTTGAGCACTTGCAATTCAGGATTTTCTTGACAGCATTTCAGCAAAACTGAGATAAAAAGGTTTTATCTGATTTCTCTGACATATTTCAGATTCCTAATTCCTTACCTTCTGCCATGATCATCAGATTATTTTCAAATCCAATTCTCAAGTCTTTCAAGGTGAAACCATACGGGATATCCCAATGCACATGACATTGAGATTTAGAAACAAGTAAAGGAACTGATTGAAAACAAAGTGGTTCAGATCAGCACCGGCCCATTTTCATCACATGTTTTACTGGTAATAAAAAATGACAGCACAGTTGGAGGCTATGTGACTAAAAATAAAAGTTCAGGAGATAAGCATATTTTGTGACAACTAAGGAAATGTCACAATATTTGCTCTGCCTTCACGTGTTATTTGTGACATGTGCACATATTACTAAACTGAATTACTACGTCAATCAATGTCACAAAATTTAATCACTTCTAAATTGAACTGCATGTTAAAGAGTCACAAAAAATATAACGACATTTTAACACGTCACAATATTTTAGTAACACGGTGAATGGAGGCATTTCACAAAACGTCACTAATAATTTTAGTGACGTCTTTAAGTGTCACGAATGCTTAAAAAAGTTTATCAACTGGAATTTTTTTTGTAGTGTGTATAGATTGCGGGAAGTTAAATGATCTAACAATAAAAGATAGACTTCTAATCCCTGCAAGGACACAAGAAACATGTATAATGGGCACCGAACGTTTAAAAAGATAATATAATTTTTTGCTATATTAGAAGGGACTGGTATTATTTAAAAATAAATAAAATTGACTTCCATCATTTTTCTTTCCAATGGGAGCTGGAGTACCCTCCACCACCGTGTAATTCCGCCCATGAATCCCCGTCGTAGATGAACTACGTGGATCTTCTTGGTATACTAATCTAGATCTCAGATCAAGCTATCATAAAAAAATTAGAATTACGAATGAAAATATTTATAAGACTTTTCATTTAAAACGCAACATGGTCATTTTGAAGATTGTTTATGAAAAATATTAGATTCTTGGGTGTTTCCATATGTTTGAGCGCGTTGGCTCAACTCACATATGACCAGGATCTCCGCCCTGATGAAGGAGATGAAAATATTTTAAAGAACCACAACTCACTTTCACATACCTTTTAAGTTTTCCTTCAATAAAAAAATGGAAGAGGCAATTTCCTTCACTAATTAAAATACTAAAAATTCTTTAATAAACTCTCAACAAGAAGTAATTACCTGCAATCAGTCATTGGCACTTGCTTTTCAATGGAATCCGCCTTTTAATATACTTATTTTAGGATCAAATTCAAACACATGTACTCACTCTGTTTCTTTATTATTGACACACTTTTCTTTTTGGGTTGTTTATTTTATATTGACAGGCTTTCCATTTTTGGTAAAATTCTTTCAATTTCATTCACCCATTCTACTTTTTACGTTCTATATTCAATTTAATCTACTCATTTTTTTTTACCTAAATTCAATCACATAAAGGTATGGTGCCACTTATAAAGAAACCGATGGAGAAATATTACTTGGTCCATTGAAATAAGGGTAAAAACCAAACCCACCTCACCATGTGAACTTAACACGGCTTTTTTAGGTACTTTTTGAAGTTGAAAAAGTGTCTAATTTTTTTCGTTTCGAAAACGTGTCTAATTTTCCTTTAAGGAAATTAAAACAATTTTAATGAGAGGAGAGAGTATCACATATATACACTCACCCTAATTAACGTTTCATTTTTACTTGATTTGATACACTGAAATTAGTGGAAGAGAAGGTGTTAGAAAATCGATCTTTCCATAAGTTTATGGACAGTCCACAATGATTTTTACATTAAATGTTGTAATTTTTTAAATAAAATTTAAATATCGTATTTTAAAAGTTAAACAAAGTAATAATATGTATTTGAATGTGAAAATATGAAAATGTATAATATAAAAAAGTATTTTCAAATTTTCAAAATTTAGTATGTAATTTAACAGATACAGTGTATAAGGTAAAAAATAAGTGGTATATCCATAAACTTATGGACATGTCGCCTTTCATGAGACTCACTCTTAGTTGAATCATATTTGCAAGTGTTTGAGATCTCATACACTTGCGAATATTATAAGGTTTGTTTCTAAATGTTTATAGATATTAAGAAAGAGTTACTTAAGAAGGCCACAAGCTAATATGCATATTAATTAGTTTGTGACATGAAATAACTATCTCATTCTTAAGATGGGATTTAAGTTGAAGTTATATGATACGAAATTATTATTGAACTAGATTTAAATTTAAAAGTTTTAACAAGTTGATCTGCTAACTTAAATAAGCCAATCCAAACCTAATTGTCACCCCCGTAATGTGGTTATGAGAAGTCATATTTTACTAAAGAATAGTTTAATATGTAGATCAATCAATTTCTTCAAAGTGATAAAACTAAACCCCAATATAATTATAGTGCTGGGAATAGATCTTACGTGCATACTCTTTGTCTTACCAATTTTGGCTTATTTACTTTTTCCAAATCAAACTTGATAAATTTTGATCCTAAATAATAAATTAATATATTTATAATAAAAATATAAATCAAACTTGATAAACTTTGATCCTAAATATAAATCAATATATTTATAATAAAAATATCATATGAGATATCGCTCGATTCATCTTAACATTTATTTTTTAAATATCACACTTTTATATGAAATTGTTACATTTAGTTAGAGATATTGACGATCAAACATAATTATTGAATGTCGTGAAAAAATAAGCATGCTAATGAAGTATTCCGCAGCACTTGCCTGGTATGCTCAAGAAAATGGATTATGGGTCCCAGGGATTTGTGCACGACTGGATTAAACAAACACTTGCCCAACTTTTAAAAAATACTCCCTCTAGTTCTTTTTAATTGGCCACTTAAGATGACACAAGTTTTTTTAAAAAGTAAAATTAGTGGTGAAAATTTTATTGAAATGATAAAAAGTGAACTGAATGGTAGAAACAATCTTGTATTTTCCATATTAAGGAAGTGTCAATAATAAAAAATCACTCATAAATAATAAGTATTTTAATATTAGAGGAACGGAGGGAGTAAAGTGGATTTGCCACTAAAATTAATGAATGATGATGCCTCTTTGGACTTCCCAATAGCACGTTGCATGGATGATTGATTTTTAATTCGTTACTCGGTTGTATGATGGAACCATGTACTCCTTTCAGTGATGGAACCAAACCAATATTTTAGCAGGGACGAGTTAGTAAACAAAATATTGCATTCAATATACTCCCTCTGATAACCTAATATTGACATTATTTGACCATATTTTTTTCAAGCTAGTTTGACTACCGATGACTTTAGTTGCATACAATAACAAGCATTATGTGAAATATTTTTGGATTCTCCGTAATATGTAGTTTCTAAAAGTAAAATTATATGATGCATTATTGTAAGCAACTAAATTCATTGATGATCAAACGTGGCTTGAATTATTTTTAGAAAAAAATGATTGACTGGAAAGAAGAAATAGATTTAATCATCATATTACAAATGTTATACTAAATAATAACACTGTTTCAATACACTTACGACATATATGTATAGTCATGATAGATACTAGTTGGACATATATAACATGGTGGAGATTACTTTCGTTGGAATTGCATCTCCTAATCACACTTACGCCATATGTGTATAGTCATGATAGATACTGGTTTTCTTCTCACTTGCTTTTGAAGGCAACCTTGTTGCCTTAACCATTGTTGGAAACAAACTCATTGTATATTTGATCTTACGGAAGGTTGGAGAACTAATAAATACCCCTCACCTAAGGGTGGTTAATTTAAAAAAAAAAAGCACGGTTTCAATACATAACAAGTTCTCCATTTTTATTCTTAGAATCTTTTCTTGTTAAAAATGTATAATCAAGAATAGAAACAAATTTTAAAGTCATAAATTTAATCATCTAACTTAATTTTAGTGTCTTAGACATATTATAACATTAGAAAATTATAATATGAAAGATTCTGATAATATTATCACAAGGTAGATGCAAATTCATGGAATTGCAAAGGAGTTTACTATTGTTTAAAAAAATAAAATTGGGCTGCTTTTGTTTATTGGCCCAAACAACAAATAAAAGAATACCCATAAATGGGCCTAACTAAAAATTTTAAAATGTTAACAATTTAATATCCAAAAAGTATTCTCCTTCCCACCACCAACCTAGCGCTGCAACTCTGACATCTCCGACGCACGAAGATTAAAACTCTCTTTTAACCTTAAATCTTTATCTGGGCGGAGCTTAACACATCCCTATTAATTTTGATCAGCCGGGGCGCACAAAAACAAAACGTTTCTTGCTCTTTTAAGAAACAAAACGTTTCTTACTCCACGTACAAGAACATTCACCAAGGCCGCACCAAACCTCTAGCCTTACCGAACGATCACAACCGTTTGTGACCATTCCAGCTCCAATACCGTGCGTCATACTCCGAACATGCACCAAGGATCCCACCGCCAAGCATCTCACACGGGTTCATGTTTTAGCCGCGCCAAAGATGCCTAAAGTCATTTTAAAAGGTTATCATTTTAAAAGGTTATCATAATTATATGTATCTCATTGCAATAAATAAAAGTAATTATCAAATGTCCTTATTAGTCTAACTAATTATAAAATTTCGCATTTAACAGTTAGTCAATCTAAAACAAGACTTTTTCATATATAAATAAATAAATAATATGTACACATATTTCTATTAAAAATACTTTATCATTGTATAAAAAATTCAAACATTTTTTTATTTCAGATTATGTGTTTCTTTGGATTTTCTTCAGTGATATATATGTATAGTACAATGAGATATTTATGGTTTTAAATATATTTTTAGGAGTTATATATTTTAACAAGTGATTGATTATATATTTAAAAAAATAAAATCAATAATATATTATAATATTAGTATGTTATATTTAAACAACTTGTGTTTAGAATGATCAAAATGACTTCAATATTTCCAGTTGACAACACCACAAAACCAAACTAGTGAAAGTAAACTATTTCTATTATATGGTGACTGAGATTATATTTAATCTCATTTAACACTTTAGATTTTGTAAACTTTTTGCGATAAAATAAAGGTGTCAATAATATAAAAATGTATTATCGAACATATTTTTATGAAAGGGTACGCCTCAAGTCAAGATACGTGGCATGTTCATAAATCTATGTGCATGTTATTTTACTTTTTAACTTAAAATTATATATATTTTAATTTAAAAATGTATTTTATATGTTAAAGTATGTAATAAAATGTGTTTTATTGTGAAAATATAATAAATATTAATTTAAAAAATATTAATTTAAAAATAATTTATATAAATTAAAAATTAATATTTAATCGGACAAATATTAAGGACATAAGTTAAAAAATACACGATTTATGACAAACTACCTATTAGGAAAATAGGATCTCATTTTTTTTTAAAATTAAGAGGAAAAAAAACATCACCACTCCGTCCCAGTTTAAATCGGTCACATGTTTTTTGGACATTATTTTTCATCAAAATTTGTCCGTATATTTGTATAGATATATGGGGAATAATATTATCATATGTGATATTGTTGAATTCGTCGTAACAAGTAGTTTATAAATATTAACTATTTATTTCCTGTTATTATACTTACGTGAACATATTATCTGTCAAATATGTTTTTTAAATAGCGTAATAATGATTGTTGAACAATTTAATTTAGAACGGAGGGAGTACAAAGACTTGTAAACTTGGAGAATAATGAAGTTTACGTAAATTATAAGTATGGTTTTATGGTGTAACTTCCACACCGTATCTCCGATACTGTAAATATCATGACATTAGTTAATCGCTAAAATCAAGAATAATGGATTAAAATTTATCTTTTAATTTTAAAATATAATTACTGATAAGTTAACTTCCATTTTACTTGGGGTACGGTTAACATTGTATTCCCAGTGTAGTGTACGGTATAAGAATTGATTTAGGGCATTGCTATATTACGCCCTATATTTTACTTGTTTACTCTCTAATACGTATATGTACATGTATAAAATTATTTTAATTTAAAATAAACAAAAAATAAATCTGGTCTTCCCGGCCACCACCACCACCGGGTCACCATCGCCGCCGCCTGGCCACCACAACCCCGTCGTCCCAAGCCCTGTTGTCCCAACCCCAGCTCCGCTGTTCCAAACCCAGCCCTGCCGTCTTAAGCCCAGCTTTATCTGATCCTTTCCCCGTCGCTGATGGTTCTCGTGAGGCAGCTCTCGAGCTAGGGAAACGAGAGCCGGGAGGAGTGAGATCGGGGCGATGAGACCTGGACGACGAGACCCGGACGAGAGTCAGGACGAGAACGGGCGACGAGAGCCAAGTCGGGCAGTGCGACAAGAGTCGGGTCGTGCAGGTGAAACGAGAGTGGGTATCGGGCGGTGAAACGAGAGTGGGAAAGGGAGAACCGGGGGAGAAGGAGGGAAAGGGAGAATCGGTGGAGAAGGAGGGAAAGGGAGAACTGGAGAAGGAGAGCCGGAGAACGAGATCGGCGGGGAAAACGAGATCGGCGGGGAAACGAAAACGGCGGAGATGGCAAGTCTCGTCGGAGGAGACGTTGGAGAACACGCCGGCGGAACCCCTGCACCCGCTGACTTTCGGCGCCGGCGAACATGTCCGGCGCCGGCGATCAACTCCACCGCCAGTAAATCATCCGGAAATCAGTCGATAAATTGGCCAAAAAGTTTCACATTTTTCTGAAACTAAATAAAATTTTATTTATATTTAAATAAAATTTAAAAAATATGTTATATTAAATATATACAAATACATGACGTAATACAATAAAATACATGACATAACGTAGCAATCCATTTGATTTATTTTGAGACCAATAAATTCGATGTACGGTTATACGTAGAATCCGACGCGTCTATATTATGGCCCTTTGCAAAGATTCAGCGAAGCGGAGATGACCCGACCACACTTTGCCCAGTCTTTAAAAAATAAAATAAAGAACTTCAAAAAAAATAAAATATAGAAAAATCGTCACTCATATTAATCCTTCCCTCATTATGCCCACGTAAGTCAAGTCAAGTCAAGTGCAGTGACGATTCAAGGTGTCTTCCTTAGTGGTTATAAAACATGACCTCATACTCCTATAAATAACTACCATATGATTCATCACTACCAAAACACATCAAAATTTCCAACATTCACAAACGCTCTTCATTCAACAAAGAACTAGCTAGTGCTTTGTATCACTTCCCAAAAACCAAGAAAAATGAAGGTATGTAGTTATTGATTGGCTTCACTCATGATATATGTGAATTGTGATCCTTATATCTTGTTTACTTCTTGTTGCAGATGAAGGTGGTGATCAGGGTGTCCATGAATGATCAAAGGTCCCGAAAGAAGGCCCTCAAAACCGTCGTCGGCTGCTTAGGTAAGATCTCATTCCCGACAATTAGTATCAGAAACACGACTCTTATTCTGGAACGGATTGCCTGATTGGGCTTTGCTCGCTTTCTTGACTTAGGCGTGGAGTCGGCGGCTGTGCAGGGCAGTGACAAGGACCTTGTGGTAGTGATTGGAGAAGGGATAGATGCGGTGAAAATCACAACTTTGTTGAGGAAAAATGTTGGGTTTTCTGAGATTGTTAGTGTTGGTGAAGACAAGAAAGAAGAGAAGAAGGAAGAGAAGAAGGAAGAGAAAAAGGAGGATCCTCCAAAGACTGTTTGGACTGCTCATCCTTATGCTTACAATTACAGTGGTTACAATACAAATTATACAGTTCCTTACCAACATGTTTACGATGTTATGGACTCGAATTCTGATCCTTGATCTATCATGTGAAAGGAAGGTTCATTTTGGCCTATGATCAGAAGGGTTCTGTTGCTATGTTTTTCAAAGCAATAGTTTTGAGGTTTTGGTCAATTTGCATTTTTTTTTGTTGATTTAGCATAGTATCCAAGAGGATCGATCTGTTTTAAATAGGAGATCAATAAGTTTGCAATTCTACTAAAAATTAGCACCTTTTGTTCTTCTTCTTGTAATTGTGATTCATTTTTTGAAAGGATATAGTCAGAGCATGAGTTTTTGTTACAGTTTAAATACCACCTTCGTCACGGTACAAGGTTCCTAGTTACCATTTTGGTCTGTCCTACCTAAAGGTTCTTATTTCAACTATAAGATTTATGGATGAAATTTGACCCGCTCATCTCAATTCCTCAATTTTCATGACAAATCAGCATGAAAAAATGTCAGTGGAAAAAAACACTTTACAGTGGAAAATAGGGAGTGCGAGTAGTGTTATTGGATGGGAAACTATTAAGTTGTTTGAAGAAATGGAGGTAGACGTAGCAGCATCTCAAGACTTTCTTAGTGAACACCATTTGAGCACTTGCAATTCAGGATTTTCTTGACAGCATTTCAGCAAAACTGAGATAAAAAGGTTTTATCTGATTTCTCTGACATATTTCAGATTCCTAATTCCTTACCTTCTGCCATGATCATCAGATTATTTTCAAATCCAATTCTCAAGTCTTTCAAGGTGAAACCATACGGGATATCCCAATGCACATGACATTGAGATTTAGAAACAAGTAAAGGAACTGATTGAAAACAAAGTGGTTCAGATCAGCACCGGCCCATTTTCATCACATGTTTTACTGGTAATAAAAAATGACAGCACAGTTGGAGGCTATGTGACTAAAAATAAAAGTTCAGGAGATAAGCATATTTTGTGACAACTAAGGAAATGTCACAATATTTGCTCTGCCTTCACGTGTTATTTGTGACATGTGCACATATTACTAAACTGAATTACTACGTCAATCAATGTCACAAAATTTAATCACTTCTAAATTGAACTGCATGTTAAAGAGTCACAAAAAATATAACGACATTTTAACACGTCACAATATTTTAGTAACACGGTGAATGGAGGCATTTCACAAAACGTCACTAATAATTTTAGTGACGTCTTTAAGTGTCACGAATGCTTAAAAAAGTTTATCAACTGGAATTTTTTTTGTAGTGTGTATAGATTGCGGGAAGTTAAATGATCTAACAATAAAAGATAGACTTCTAATCCCTGCAAGGACACAAGAAACATGTATAATGGGCACCGAACGTTTAAAAAGATAATATAATTTTTTGCTATATTAGAAGGGACTGGTATTATTTAAAAATAAATAAAATTGACTTCCATCATTTTTCTTTCCAATGGGAGCTGGAGTACCCTCCACCACCGTGTAATTCCGCCCATGAATCCCCGTCGTAGATGAACTACGTGGATCTTCTTGGTATACTAATCTAGATCTCAGATCAAGCTATCATAAAAAAATTAGAATTACGAATGAAAATATTTATAAGACTTTTCATTTAAAACGCAACATGGTCATTTTGAAGATTGTTTATGAAAAATATTAGATTCTTGGGTGTTTCCATATGTTTGAGCGCGTTGGCTCAACTCACATATGACCAGGATCTCCGCCCTGATGAAGGAGATGAAAATATTTTAAAGAACCACAACTCACTTTCACATACCTTTTAAGTTTTCCTTCAATAAAAAAATGGAAGAGGCAATTTCCTTCACTAATTAAAATACTAAAAATTCTTTAATAAACTCTCAACAAGAAGTAATTACCTGCAATCAGTCATTGGCACTTGCTTTTCAATGGAATCCGCCTTTTAATATACTTATTTTAGGATCAAATTCAAACACATGTACTCACTCTGTTTCTTTATTATTGACACACTTTTCTTTTTGGGTTGTTTATTTTATATTGACAGGCTTTCCATTTTTGGTAAAATTCTTTCAATTTCATTCACCCATTCTACTTTTTACGTTCTATATTCAATTTAATCTACTCATTTTTTTTTACCTAAATTCAATCACATAAAGGTATGGTGCCACTTATAAAGAAACCGATGGAGAAATATTACTTGGTCCATTGAAATAAGGGTAAAAACCAAACCCACCTCACCATGTGAACTTAACACGGCTTTTTTAGGTACTTTTTGAAGTTGAAAAAGTGTCTAATTTTTTTCGTTTCGAAAACGTGTCTAATTTTCCTTTAAGGAAATTAAAACAATTTTAATGAGAGGAGAGAGTATCACATATATACACTCACCCTAATTAACGTTTCATTTTTACTTGATTTGATACACTGAAATTAGTGGAAGAGAAGGTGTTAGAAAATCGATCTTTCCATAAGTTTATGGACAGTCCACAATGATTTTTACATTAAATGTTGTAATTTTTTAAATAAAATTTAAATATCGTATTTTAAAAGTTAAACAAAGTAATAATATGTATTTGAATGTGAAAATATGAAAATGTATAATATAAAAAAGTATTTTCAAATTTTCAAAATTTAGTATGTAATTTAACAGATACAGTGTATAAGGTAAAAAATAAGTGGTATATCCATAAACTTATGGACATGTCGCCTTTCATGAGACTCACTCTTAGTTGAATCATATTTGCAAGTGTTTGAGATCTCATACACTTGCGAATATTATAAGGTTTGTTTCTAAATGTTTATAGATATTAAGAAAGAGTTACTTAAGAAGGCCACAAGCTAATATGCATATTAATTAGTTTGTGACATGAAATAACTATCTCATTCTTAAGATGGGATTTAAGTTGAAGTTATATGATACGAAATTATTATTGAACTAGATTTAAATTTAAAAGTTTTAACAAGTTGATCTGCTAACTTAAATAAGCCAATCCAAACCTAATTGTCACCCCCGTAATGTGGTTATGAGAAGTCATATTTTACTAAAGAATAGTTTAATATGTAGATCAATCAATTTCTTCAAAGTGATAAAACTAAACCCCAATATAATTATAGTGGTCGGAATAGATCTTACGTGACGTTATACCAGTTTTGGACTATTTACTTTTTTTCAAATCAAACTTGATAAATTTTGACCCTAAAAATAAATTAATATATTTATAATTATAATAAAAATATCATATGAGATATCGCTCGATTTATCTTAACATCTATTTTCTAAATATTAAATTTTTATTTGGAATTATTACATTTAGTTAGAGATATTGACGGTCAAATACGATCATTGAATACCGTAAAAAAGTAAACATACCAAAACTGTTGAGACCGATCAAGTATTCTGCAGCACTTGACAGGTATGCTCAAGAAAATGGATTATGGGTCCCAAGGATTTATACACGACTGGATTAAACAAACACCCAACCTTTAAAAAATAATCCCTCTAGTTCTTTTTAATTGGTCCTTTAAGATGACATAATTTTTTTGAAAAATAAAATTAGTGATAAATTTTTTATTGAAATGATAAAAAGTGAAGTGAATGGTAGAAAATAATCTAGTATTTTTCATATAAAGGAAGTGTTAATTAAAAAAAAATCACTCATAAATAATAAGTGTTTCAATATTAGAGGATCGGGGGAGTACAGTGGATTTGCCACTAAGATTAATGAATGATGATGTCTCTTTGGACTTCCCAATAGCACGTCGCATGTATGATTGATTGTTAATTCGTTACTCGGTTGTATGATGGAACCACATGCGACTGATTGTTAATTCGTTACTCGGTTGTATGATGGAACCACATACTCCCTTTCACCGATGGAATCATACCAATATTTTAGCAAGGACGAGTTAGTAAACAAAATATATCATTCAATATACTCCATTTGATAACCTAATATTGACATTATTTTCCGCAATTTTTTTTCCAAGCTAGTTTGACTACCGATAACTTTAGTTGCATACAATAACAAAATTATGTGAGATGTTTTTGGATTCTCCGTAATGTCTAGTTTCTAAAAGTAAATTATATGATGCATTATTGTAAGCAACTAAATTCATTGATGATCAAACGTGACTTGAAAAAAATTCATAAAAAAATGATTGACTGGAAATAGAAAATAGATTTAATCATCATATTACAAATGTTATACCAAAAAATAACACGGTTTCAATACATAACGAGTTCTCCATTTTTATTCTTAGAATCTTTTCTTATTAAAAATGTATAAACTAGAAGAGAAACAAATTTTAAACTCATAAATTTAATTATCTAACTTAATTTTAGTGTCTTAGACATATTATAATATTAGAAAACTATAACATGAAAGATTCTGATAATATTAGCACAAGGTAGATGCAGATTCATGGAATTGCAAAGGAGTTTACTATTGTTTAAAAAATAAATTGGGCTGCTTTTGTTTATTGGCCAAACAACAAATAAAATAATACCTATAAATGGGCCTAACTAAAATTTTCAAAATGTTAACAATTTAATATCCAAAAAAGTATTCTTCTTCCCATCACCTACCTAGCGCTGCAACTCTGGCAACTCCGACGCACGAAGATTAAAACTCTCTTTTAACCTTAAATCTTTATCTGGGTGGAACTTAACACATCCCTATTAATTTTGATCAGTCGGGACGCACAAAAACAAAATGTTTCTTACTCCTTTAAGTGTCGGAATTGAGCCAAGGCGGCCGTACTGGCTCGACTCCCCTTAATTCTGCCACTGCTCCCTTCTCCCAATTGAAATTGCACTGCAAACATTAACATGTTGTTCAAAAAACATATTTGACCGTTGAGTTAAGTGTTAAAATGACCCTATGTTTTGGTCGAAAGTGTCAATCTAACTTTGTAAAATCTGAAAGTGTAATTATAACCCTATTATTTGGATGAAAATGCAATTCTAACACTGACAACCTGTAATTGACCAGAATTCAGTAAGTTGACCATTATACCCCTAATTAAAAATAAAACAAAATAAATAAAATAAGTCAATTTTACTCCTTACTTCTTCTTCATTTTACCAACCAAATCTCCATGTGGGGGAAACCCCTCCTTGGCGGCAACGAAAATGCTGACGTGATTCTGATGAAATTCCTCTGCACTAGGGTCTTCTGGTTGGTGAAGACGCACCAGATGCTGCTGAAATGCCTAAAATGGAGGAAGGAGTTTGAGATGGAGAAAATCTTAGAGAAGAATCTAGGGTTTAAAGAATTTGAGGGCGTTGTGGCCTACATGAACGGCTGAACGGGTACGACAAGAACAAGGAAATGTGAGAAAAGATTTTTGGAGATGAGGAGAAATTGAAGAAGTTCTTGAGAGGAGGGTAGAGAAGGGCATTCAAATGCTTCATCTCAATCCTAGAGGTGTGAATTTCATTATTCAGGTCACCGACCTTAAGGACATGCCCAAGAGGAAGCTGAGGGTGGCCTCTATTCAAATAATGTCCCTCTTTTTAGGACAACTACCCTCTAATTAAATTCTGGTCGTGAGGTTGCGGGCAGGGAGAAGGAGAAGGAAATGGAGGTTGCTGGCAGATTCCGGCCGTCGCAGGTGGCGGCAGAGCGCCGGAGATCCGGCGGCGCTGGTGAAGCGGGCGTAGGTGGTTTGGAAATGAAGAAGAAACCTAGGAGTATTTCCGTCATTAAGTTTTAGTTTTAAAACTAGGGATATTTTAGACTTTTTATCTTTAGTCAATGCCGGAAAAAGCCAAGTCAACGTCAGAATAATGCAAAAAGGTTATATTGGCACATTTGCTGAAAAACTTAGGGTTATAATTGCACTTTCAGATTTTATAGGGTTAGATTGATACTTTTAGAAAATAATAGGGTTAGATTTATAACCGTTAATATGTTTACCAACGTATAATAACGGCAAATAAAAAGTTGATATTTAGAAATTAATTGTTACGATGAATTGAACAATGTCATATTCGATAATATTGTTGTTTATATATCTATTTAAATACGAGATCAAACTTTAATAGAGAATATTTTCAAAAAAGGAATAATGCATTTTCAGCTGGGATAGAGGGAGTACTATAAATAACTACAACGATTGCTAGATAACCACGTCAAATTTTCCAACGTTATTCATTCATTTTATAAATATTCTAAAGCAATACCTACGTACCATAAAATTTTATATGTTATCAAATGTTTTAAGTTAATGAGTTGGGCAAATAAAATTTTGTCACGTGTTTCACAATTCACTCTTTTCTTCCCAAAAATTTCCCCACTTTACTAAATATAGAATTTGCAGAACACTTGACATAATCTGATTCCTTACATCTTAACATAAAATATTTGTTAACAAATAAACTTTTCTACCTACATACTATACACTATCCCACCAGAAGGAAAACTAAAATCCGGTGCTCATTTAACTACCCAAAAACAAAGAAAATGAAGGTAATTTAATTTATAATTTATTGACTTGGTTTTCTTATTACTTATTAGTATAGTAATAGCGTCTCTAGTTTTTTTTAATAGTTCAATCGTGATTTACATCTTGTTTTTTTAAATCTTGTTTTAGATGAAGGTGGTGATTAAGGTCTCCGTGAAGGACCAACGAGCCCGCAAAAAGGCCCTCACAACTGTCGTCGGCTGCTTAGGTAAACCCGACAACAAATATTAAAAGAGTTAAGAGTTTCACATTATTGGATGACAAATCAATTGTTCAGTATATGAGATCACGAGTTATCTATACACTGTACTAATTGATTTTGTAAAGTTCAGATTTATCAATTTGGTAATTTGTGGAAATTATGCAAATATGGATAGTTTGTGTTAAAACATCAAAGAAGAAATGTTAGTGATATAAGGAATGCGGAGTTGTAATCCGAGAGGAAGAAGTATTTTCGTTCATGGTGTTTTGATTGGAGAATATATCAATTTATATATTTATGAGATTGGATTAGATTTATGGAATTGTAATTGATTTGGAATATTTAGTTATGGAAATAGATATGGACGAGATATTTTTCAAGGGATTATATTTGGTAATTCCTATCTCCAAGGTATTTGATTAAAATCAGAATTTGAAATGGAGAAGGAAGTATACACGCACTTCAGAATTTCCATGTTGAAACACACTGAAGACATTCAGATTTGCGACTAGAATATTGCGGTGAATTTGATTTATGAAAACTTGGAGTTTAAGCAATATTTGATTCATACGTTTAAAAGCATAATGTTTTTATGGAAAATTCCTATAATTATGGAATGAGATTTATGGAATATTTTGAGATATGTGAGATAAGGAAAATCCCTTCATTTATTGGATTTGGATATGTTTCAGAAGCAAATAAGGAATAGGAATATTATGGAGATAATTATGGAGCATTCCGATACGCATATGTACTACAAATAGAGGACATTATACGACTGCAAGATGTGCGAATTTAATAGAGAAAAATCTGTACTTCAGATTTACATTATGCGGAGAAGTTTTGCAAAAAGCCAGATTTTATATGTTCCAACATACGTGACCTGTTGTTCAAAGTTCAGAATGTATACCTTAATTCCTCGGGAGGAGGAGATCCAGCGTCGACAAGTTTCGAGGTTAGAGGGAGTCTGATCAAGGCGGATTGGTAGCGAGGGGAGCTTGCAAAATCCACACGTTGTAATTAGAAGATAAGTATAATTGTATGGTGTACTTTGTACTATATCTCTGATTAGTGGATTTATTTTGAACTGGGCTAGACCCAGCAGATGTAGGTGAATTTCACCAAACTGCGTAACCAAGTTGTGTGCCTCGTGTATTATTTACTTTACATACTTGGTTAAGTTAGACTATGTTGGAACATAGGATTGCTAGTTAAACGAAAACGGTAAGACCAGTTTTTCAATTGGTATCAGAGCTTGATCACTTACGTTCTAATTGGTTGTGTCAAGGAAAGTGTGATCCGGTTTTACCATGGCAATAAGGGAATGAGCTGTTGTGTCTCGGCCACCTCTGCTAAAAGGATCAAACTACAATTATTGGAAGGCTCGCATGAGGGTGTTTATCAATTCTCTTGATGAACTTGCATGACACTTTGTTGAGAACGAGTGGAATCCTCCAACTGAAGATGAAGAATCCAGCTCTAAGGAGAAAGAAGGGGAGTCAAGCTCTAAGAAACAAATGCTCAAGGAAAAATCATCATGGTCCCCAGATGAATTGAAGGGATCTCTGGCAAATTCAAAGGCTTTAAATGGGATCTTCACAGCAGTTGATGAAAATCAGTTTAAGCTCATCTCTACTTATCATTAGGCTAAGAAAGCATGAGATAATTTGCAGACCGTACATGAATCAACACTTATGTAATATGATAGGGTTATATCAGTACTTTTATTAATATGATAGGGTTAGATCAGCAATTTAGTAAAAAAAAAAACACAGGGTTAAATCAACACTTATGTAAAAAAGATATGGTCAAATCAGCATTAACATAAAAAAATATCTTTTTGAAGTGAGTCCACTCCTGATAAATATGTTTTTATTACAGTCTCAGAATCTAATATATCATAAATATATTTATAATATGTATGTTAATTTCTAATTAATTTTTCACACTCTCTGTATCCCAAATCAATTGACACATTCTAACTTTTGGAAATCAACTAAAAAATAATAATTTAAAAATATATGTTATGATGAATCCAACAATATTTAACATGATATTAGTCTTACATATAATAATGAAATTTAATGGCCGAAGTTTGCTCAATTTGATTTCCAAAAGTCAAAATATGTCAATTTATCTAGGGCGAAGGTAGTATATATATTCAATCTCCATAATGAAAAGTTGATTCCGTCCCTAACAGTATTCGAGTAGCAATATGTGTTGATTTCTAATTACAAAGTTATCGAATTTCATAAAGAAATTATTTGCCAAATTTCTTGAATTTCCTTCGAAAAGTATTTACCAAAATTTCTTACTTTCAAGGCATGTAAATTATAAATATATTAATCGTACATTAGATTTTGAGATTGTAGCTAAAGTATATTATAAGGAGTTGACTCTTCTCATAAAAATATTTTTTATGATATTGCTGATCTTACCATTTTTTTTTACAAAAGTGTTGATTTAACCTTTTTTTACTAAGGTGTTGATCTAACCCTATCTTATTAATAAAATTAATCTAACCCGGCCACCATCGTTCGACGACGGTGATCGGCAGCGGTCGGTGCTAACCGATGTTGACCTACGTTGACCAATGTTGACGAGGACAACCAATGTTGACCGGCGGAGCCTAGGGTACAATGGTCATTAAATTTTTAGTTTTAAACCTTGGGGGTATTTTTGTACTTTTAGATAAGGTCAACGTCTGAATACCTATAGTCAATGTCAGAATAGTGCAATTTAATATATCTCCACCATTACTACAAAACATAGGGTTAAATTTATACTTTCAAATTTTATAAATTTAATCGGGTTATTTTTCCACTTTACCTAAAAATTAAAACTCAACCTCTTTCTAAGAAAGTGATTCATTATCTTTACAAGTAGTTAATCATTAGCTAAGTTGGATATCCATTTTACTTATTCTAATTTTTGTTAGACATTTTCTCAATTATTTTATAAATGTTTAATTCATAGAAAATAAACTAAAGACAGTTTTTAAGTTTTCAATAGTGTCTTCATTAAAAAAAGTCCAAAGCTTCTTGTTAGACCACCCAACAGTTTAATCAATCATGAAAAATCTCATTCCGATAATTTGTAGATTCATATTATAATTTTTTAGATTTTAAAATATATTTTAAAGGTTTTTAAAATTATAAAAACTTCGTTGAAATAAATAGAAACAAATATCAAACAACCTTATACAAAGACTTGGGTGAGACGGTCTCACCCAACCTTAAGGTAAGACAAGAGGTTTAAATACATTTGCTTAAACATAAAAAATGACACAGAGTACATTCTGTAAATTTAAAACTTAACTTGGACCTTTGTCTCACCATAATTCATGGTGAGACGGTGTTATATGAGTCTTTCTCTTAACCTTATTAGTTAAATTAATTATAAAATGACCCGTCTAACAGTTTTGTGATTTAAAATATGAATTTATATATATATTAAAGTAAATTAATTATAAAATATTAAATTTATTTTGTGACTATAAATATTATTAGGGTAAAGTGCATAAATAACCCCATTAAATTTTGAAAGTGTAAATATGACCTTGTAAAACCTAAATGTGCGAAACTAACCCTATGTTTTTTTTGTAAAATTGTGCAGTTATACCTATTTTACTCAATTCTGCGAGTTGACTCAATGAAATCAGTTCTTGACCATACATAAAAAGATATAAATACCGTCGGGCTTTTTTATGACCATTCTACCTCTGGACATGCCACCACCCCATCGTCGCCACTCCGCCGCCTAGAAATGCCACCTCTTCCCTAAAACCTCATCCCTACCACCCTAGCTCCACCACCCACCCTGTCGCCCAATCGCCTAGAAACCCTAACCCCGTCATCCACTCCCACCGCCCAACACCCTAGCCCAACCACCCCCAATCCAGCCACCCTAGCCTCGTCGCCCATCCCTGACGCCCCAACTTAGCAGCGCTGCCCACCTTTTCCGCCCAGCACCCTAGCCTCACTGCCAACAAACCCTAGCCCTGTCACCCTAACTCCACTATCCACCCTGTTTCCCATCACCCTAGCCCCATCGCCAACCCTGCCACTTAGCACCCTAACTGCGCCACCCACCTTCCCCACCCATAAACCCTAGTCCCGCAGCCCAACACCTTAGTTGTGCTGTTTACCACCTATTCCTTAAACCATTTCAAAGTAGCACCGCAATGAAGCTCAATTCCATCGTCGTGAGGACCAGGAAATCACCATCTCGCTCGACCCAAAACTGTTCTTCCCCCTAAAGCTATGTCAAGAGGTCCACCACTCCAGGGAAAACATGGGGCTCCGAGCTTGGGTGGCGCTAATCGTCTATTGGCAGCACCGGCGGTGATATAGAGCAACAGTCAAAATGTGACGGTGAGGGTTAACAGCGGCACTGAGGAGTGTGAAGGTGGGGAGGGGAGTGAGGGTGAGCAGTGGCTAAAATGTGAGGAGGAGAATGAGCAATGATGGTGAGGAGAGTGAGGATGGGGGTTATGATGTATTTTCATTTTTTAATTCTTTTAATCCAAGGGTAAAATGGTCATTTCACTAATTTATGGCCAATTTGACCGTTGACATTTTGGTCAATGAAGTCCAGGGTTAGATTTACACTTTCAGACTTTACAAAGTTATATTTGCATTTTCGAACAAAATATTGGGTTAAAAGTACACTTTTCTCATATTATTATGTAGGGCGAATGACTAGGGAGACCCTTGAACTCCCTCCATTGTTCACCTTTAACACCTTATCTTTTTTTTTGAATACTTTTGGCCCCTCAACTTACAGAACTGTTGAGTCGTGACCCTTCCTTCATGTCAAAGCATCAACTTTGGTGAAAAAAATGTTAAGTTTTAGTGCAAAATGGTCGTTTTCACTTTTCATTTCCCATTTCCATTTTCATTTTAAAATTCATTTTCCTTTTTTCTTTTCTTTTTCCTTTTTATTTTTCTTTACCCCTTCCCATTCCCGCTTCTACACTCCCGCCTCCCCCTACCTGGCTACTCACCACTACGCTGCTTTACTCCGCAACAGAAACACCCCTATGCCACCATAAAATCCTCCTACACACCACAAAAGAAACCTCCCCCCACTGCTACCTGGACGGAGACAGCTCTGGGGAAAACATTATCCATCACGTAGCGGTTAGAGCAGCTGACGAAGGAACTAGAGTGAAGCCGTTGTTCGGAGGGGAGAAGAGAACTGAATCGGAGAATCGACTAAATGTGAAGTACTTGGAAAGACACGGAGAATGTGCTAGATTGAAATCGAAGAATCGAATGGAATCTGGTGGGAAGAGGAGGGGCAGAATCGAAGAATCGGCAAGACAGGGAGAATGCAGGGAAGCTTCACTGCCGCCGCCGGCACCGCCTTCTTCTTCTGCCATAGTGGGGTGGGGAGGTAGGCATGAGGAAACGCCATCATATCCGGCTGTTTCTAGGGCTGTGAAGGTTGAAGGCGAGGTCATCAGAGGGGGGTGAAGGTGGTGATCATGGTCCCCCAGTGAAGTGAAAGGAGCGGCAGTTGTCGAAGTGTGTATCGGTGAGGTGGTGGCAGGCGTAGACCACGACTTTCATGTGGCAGTGCCGCTCCTTGCCGCGGCAGCGGACGAGTGTCCTCATTGTCCAAGACTGAAGCTGCAGAGAAGAAGAAGAGATATGGGAAATGGGAAAAGAATAGGAAAAATAAAAAAGAAAAGGAGAAATGACTATTTTGTCCTTAGATTTGATGCTTACGAATGAATCTGACGGTTTGACCTGACGAAATGACCACAACTCAACAGTTTTATAAGTTGAAGGTTTAAAGATGTTCAAAAAAAAGGGGGCCAAAGGTGAAGGATGGACGGAGTTCAGGGCCAAGTCGTTCGACGCCGTCTATGTGACACTAATATTGGAAAAAATAAAATCACTATTAAACTTTAAAATACTACTCCCCCGTCCCATAACTATTGGCCTGTTAGACTTTTCAAAGTCAAATTTAGAAAACTTTGACCACTAATATAAGCGTATATATATATATATGATAAAAATATCAAGTGACATATTGGTAGATTCATCTTAATATATATTTTCTAAATATTAAGCTTTTATGCTGAATTGGTATACGTAATTAGAGATATTGACGGTCAAAGTGGCTCATTGGAGACCGTGTAGGTCAAAATGGGCCAAAATTGAAGGGACGGAGGGAGTAAGTCGTGTTGGTGAAACACAAAAGGATACACTAATTAAAAATATAGTTTCAGAAAGAGAAACATCAATATTATTTTTTAATCAATCAAAATGTAGTATAAATATAAATTAAAATCTAATATACAAAAAATATCACTAACTGGTGTCAACATGTATAAAATGTCAAAATTCTAACATGCAAACACAAGATTTATAATAAAAGATCAAAATTTACTTAAAACACATGATTTTAGTGAAAAATGAATTCTGAAAAAAAAACCACAAGATTTGGTTGAAACATCTGAAATAAAACATCAAGTTTGGTAGTAAAAAACTCGCGCATTGCGCGAAAATGGGGGAAAAGTGATTCGCGAATTTCTCCGATTTGAATTCTTGACCCACAAGATTCGTTTGACTCAAAATCATTAATTCCCCAATTATTTATGCCCAACACCTGCCAAAAAGTGGTATTTGCATCCGGATGTCTCCATTCTCTCCTAAACTTTCATAAATTATATTTGGAATATCATCTGTAATTAAACTTTTTAATATTGCACATTAATTCTTGTCTTGCCGTGAGACGATCTCGCACAAGACTTTGTCTAAACTTTATAGTTGTGCAAGTTGCACAATTAATTTTGAATATTACAATTAAAATTTTATACGTTTCAATTATTTTAATTAAACCTCGTCCCACCTTCTTTTTCATCAAATCCCGTCCCACCTTGTCATAAGGTTATTTTGCCATTTTGTAAACACGAAAAATTCAAAGAGAGCAATTCCACTCGTTTAGATGATCTACCACACTGTCCACGCACAAGGAAGTGAGGCACGATAAAATTCCACTAATTTGTAGTTGAAGAGAATATTGAAATGTTCACTCTCAAAAGTGAGGATCATTTGGGGATTATTAGTATGCTGTTTAGCTCATAGCCTATTCAGCTATTCTCCTTCCTCTCCCACCTCTCTCGTATTGTTTCATCTGCATTTTAAAAAAAAATATCTGTTTTGATGTTATCGGAGTGCGCTTGCTATTGGAAACCTTCAATTTCTTCTCCTTTGTTTGCATGCAAGAGAATGAAAGTGAATTTCCAAAAGGGTTAAATGAATATCATGCTGTCATATTTTTCTGTTAATTATTCTGTCTTCAATAGAAAAAAATGATCAGGTCTTGCGCAACTGTTTGCTGTTGTTTAATCTTGTATGGGTCATTTGGTGTTTTTCATGTGCACGTAGGGTGTATGAGAATTTGCCCGACAGAAGAAGTATTGTGTTGGTGGAGGCTGAAAGGAGCAGTGAGGTATTTTCCAAGGGCTTTGGCTAAACTTAGTTGCTTCCAATTTATTTTATTTTGTTTTGTGTACGTGTGTGTTTTAATCCGGAGTTTGTTTTTTGCTGCTCAGATTCTGTATTCCTTCTCCATGTGAACCCGAATCAGAGTGCTCCACCGGCAGGATCGAGTTTTCTGCTATAGGTTTGTTTGCTGTTCTTTAGGATTTAATACAATGGAAGAAAATGGCACGATTCAGAAAGTGATTGATTTAGAAAAGAGAAAAAATGCCGAATTTAGAAAGATTTCCATTTGCTTGTGAGCACAAATAATTTGAATAAAATCATATTAATGTGAAATTAGAACATGTTTGCTGTATTTTCCGTGTTTTCATGGTGCAAATTTAAGGCCCCGCTCCTTATATGGAGAACTTGGCAACTGCTGTGTACCAAGTTTGCATTCTACCATCACTTCTGTCCCATCTAGGCGGTCATCATCTCGTGAGTTTCACCTGTGTTTCTACATACAATTTTGGAGTTTAGTTGATTGTATAGTGGGCTGACTTTTGTTTTTGTGATACCAGAGCAATCCTCTGTAAATCTTGGTTCAGGACATATTGATACCTCGAAAGAGGAGTAAAGTGCACTGTCGTCTCTGACTCATATATCATTCTATGGTTGCAAAAGAGCTACAACAAGTTGACAACTTTGGAATTCCTAACTTCTTGCTCTTTTTTTAAATGTTCACTTTGTGGCAATGGCAGTGCAGAATTTGTGGAAGCAAGGATTTCAAGTCTATGCGGTATGTATATGTCGAATTTCAGTGTAGATTAACAAACACGCTATTGTGCTTTGCCATATGTATTCCATCTTGCATAAGGTTACCATTATTCTAGTGCTAACGGTTTTTCTCTGGTATTTGGTCTGTTTATTTAAATTGGTCCGTCTTATTCATGAAAATGCTCAGAGTAGTTCATCTATTGCAGTTTTCCAGGGGACCCGAGATATTAGAAATTGCAGTTACACTTGTCCCTTGTCTGTTCTGTTCGTTGTGTCTTTTGGTAACTTTGTGATGCGCCATGAAGGTTTTGGATTTTTCCTTTGGTTATTTACGCGACAGGATCTCAAGGGATTATGGTATGAAGTATGCTGTTTAAGAGTGCTGCAGTACTGTGAAGCTCATATTACAGCACCATTAGGTGACGGAGATGCCCGAAAGAAGTGGTAATTAGAAATTTAGAAGATAGCCTTCACCTTTGGTTTAATTTTGCTGGGTACTGAAATCTGCCTCCAGTCTCTCCCATTTCCTCTTTAATAGGATCACCTTAAGAAGGAAGTGCTTGAGCTCAACTGATCTGTTGCGGTATGATAGTTTTTGACCTGGCTAAGTAATTGACAATAGATGAACATGAACCCACTGATCCCATTTTTTTTCATGATGGAGCATATCCCACGGGACAAGTTCGTAATAAAAACTTTGAACTGATGTTTGAAATGTTGTAAGCTCATATATATGTGTGTATATATATATATATATATATATATATTGGATTAAATTTTTGCTTTTGTTGAACTAGCGAGGGCATAACTGTTATCAGCTCTGTTTTCAGTAGTTTTAGAGAGAGAAAAGATGCACTTTTAACTTAACCTGAAGTAAAAAGTGTGCTTTGTAGTAGTAAATTTGATTACAGAGGACAAAAAGATGAGCAATTTAGGACGAAGTGATTGAACTTGTGACCAAGTTAAAAGAAAAGAAAAGAAAAAGGTACATCCATGGTTTGTCTTTTTTCTCACTTCTAAATTTGCTTCTTTATTAATTCTGTAATTATTTAATCTGCAAAAAAGAAGAGGTCAATGATGTCTGCCATGATTACACAGTTGCTTATTTAAAAAAAATGCATGGCAGACGTGAGCTAGTAATTAATTAGTGCTAGGTCTTTCTTTATTAGAGAACCTGCATCTGCCATTGCTAAAACTAATGTCAACACTTATTCATTCTTCAGGTTCAAGGCTTCAAGCATCTGAGCTATTTTCATTATAAGGTAATCAATACTAGCTTTTCTGAAAATTTCCCATCTTATTAGTTTGTAGTGGTCTTTGTTCTTACTTTGGTTCATTAATTTGTGTCTGCAGCAGAAGGAGATGTCCTCCACCACCATCATTTCCTGTATTTCTTCTGCACTACATGATGCTGAGTTGTTCGTGGATGATGCTAACCACGGAAATGTTTTTGCAGCTCTGATCTTTAGCTTGAGGTTTCTCAAAACTTTTGTATTTTGCAGCGAAAAGTTGCGCAACGATGCAAGTTTGAAACATTTGCTGAAACGGATTAAGAAAAAGCTTCAGAAAAACGCAGAGAAGTTGCATGGTTTTTGTGAAGCTGAAGCAGGTGATGCGCTCCCGGTGGCAGAAAGGTTAGGAGAATTCATTTATTCATTGGTGGATGAAATGGATAGATGGTATGTCGTTATGTTGGATTACAATTGCACACCTCATTCAACTTCTCTCATGAGTAATGAAATCCTTACTTCGGTTTTGGAGATTTTAGTGAGTTGTCCAGATGAATTAGGACCCTTGAAAGTGCAAATTAAATTCTTGAAGAGTCTCATCCACCTTTTCGCCAAGGGAAGTACAGAATCCATGAAAGATTTGTTGGCTCACTCAGAAACTATTGCTATCAATGCTGCATATGTACTCTTTCAGATGACCTACGAACGTGTCGGTGAAACTTGGGAACAAATGATGTCCAGAGTTTCAACATTGGTGCAAAAGATGAAGCCTACTAATCCTCAAGTCTATGATATTTACACTCAATCTCTTAGTGGCTCAAAGTTGTCCACGCAATTGCTGGATGATGATGCATTAATTGCAGTGAAGAATTTTCTAAATTCTCTCTTGTCTAATCTTCTGGAGATTTTCACTCAAAACACTTTCCATACAGTTTCGATGAAAGATCAACTGCAAGACCTGTATGAAAGCCTGATATCCCTCAAAATCATTCTCAAGCAACAGCCGATAGCCAACTTTGACATGGAAATTCGGCAAGATATTGCTGACGTGGTGATGCAGCACCAACGGAGCGTAGGTTTAGATCGGATCTTAGGTTTAGAACTTGGCTTTAGGGTAGAAGAAATCTGAGTTTATAGCTGTAGTGTAGAGGAAAAATCTGCGGAAAATTAAGAAACTAAGG